>APFE031361902.1:105722-121708 GCA_000404065.3 Pinus taeda | reverse complement strand
ATCATTCAAAGATTGCTTCACATGAATAGTCACAATGAAGCGATAAATACAAATTACTGCATTCACTGTTTATATCATCGATACATATATACGATTGAAAGGGAAGCATGTGATAAGAAACCAATAGTGGAATGCATAAGGAATGCTGTGAAAAACACATATATATATATAAGCGATAATAGCAAGAGCGATTTAAACAACAATTCATATAATGAAAATGAATACAGACGCAGATAATAGTACCACGTGAGCTGTAGATCAATCTGAAATATCAATCGCTATTCAAAATTCTTTCTTCAACACAGAAATGATTTCAAACAATGACAATAGTGCACATTTGCATAAAAGCCTTCCTCATCAAATTCAGAATAATTGGTCAAGTTTCAAAAAAGAATATCCCTGAAGTACAATAGTGCAACTTCAGGGTTTAAGTCATATACAAAACTTTTACGACCCTTTCTAAATGCATGAAAGGGTCTATAAATACTACTAAGCTAAAAAGATCTATGAAACAAAATCCTACTAAATTGGTATCAGTAAATGCGGTCTATCTCTCAGGGGCGATCTGGCAGTCGGCAAAGTGAGTCATGCCTCAGGTTGTTTGCCCTTAAACCTTAGCTGGCTTATCGCAAGTGTTGGTTCTACTTCTGGCGGTTTGTTGAGGTGCAAACTGAATTGGGCGGCGAAGGTGGCATCCTGAATGTCGGGTATAATATACTCGACAACATCGGTTAGGCACTTCAAGGCGGCTCTTTGGCTGTATGGCTTGATTAAGAAGAACCAGTAAGCATCCCACGTCAGACTGTTGATTCCAGCGATTAATCTTGCGTTTTTCTCCAGCTCCGGATAGCATGAGTGCTCCAACATATTTGCCACTGTTAATTGACCTGCACCGCATTGGGAAATTATATTAGATAAATACAGTGTATTATTTACTAATTCAACCAAATTTCCACTGATTGTCTGGCATCTGGACATTGCTCTTTCTGCTTTCCTTAGTTGCGATTGCCATTCTGTGAATAATATCTCTTTGTGTGATTCCAGAATTCTCGGTAGATTAGCTGCCTAGCCTATATCGAAATCCTGCCATTCTATAAAGTTTGTCAGTGTTTCTTCGGCCTGATCCAAATCGGTTCTTGCTTTTTCTACCTTTTCGCTTATAGATGCTACCAATTCGCACAATGGTTCTGCTTGTGTAATCTGTTGACATAGTAGCTTAACCTGATTAATCAATGCCTTATTTAACTGGAGCACTTCTGCTTTGAACTCATCTATCTGAGGGAGCTTTTTCATTTGCTCAATTTGAGTGGTCAATTGAGCGATTTGATCATCTTTTACTTTCATTGTTCCCTCAGTTGATATTATTAACTGCTCCACTGCCGCCGATAGCTCCTTTTGCCTTTGGATTGCGCCTTCATCAATTCTCTGCTTTTGCTCTTGCAATTGCTTTGTCAGCTGATTATTGTTCTGTTGCTGCACTAGCAATTCTTTCACTGCCTGCTCTGCCCTCTGCTGAAGTTCTTATAGTCTCGCCTGTAGTGAAGAGATGTCTTGGTCCTTGGTCTTTAATAAACTGCTTACCTCCGATGCTTTATCAATGGTTGTCGCTGAATATGCTCCAGCAAATTGCGATAGCTTGGTTAAGTCATCGGAGGGGTCGAATTCCTCTTTCCATACAACATTGCCCGTTACTGTTAATTCAGGAAATGGGGAAGGTTGATCAGGTCTTCTCCTTTTCCTCTGTCGCTTTACAACAGCTTTATGCTTAGGGCTATAAAATACATCTAAAGGGGGGATCTCTTCAATTTGCAAAACGATCTCTCCCGTTGGATCTTTAGGAATTATCTCTGGTTCTTTTGTTTGGGTAGGCCACTGGTTTCACCCGAAACCGGTTTCGATGTCGCTTCCTGTGTATCACCTTCTTTAGAAACCTCATCATCTTTCGAGCACTCTAGGTTATCAATAATTGTACTGAATTGCTTCCATTGTTCGAACAAATTCGGATCAACTAATGTATCATTATTATTCTTAGAGTTGCTCTCTTCTTGGGTCTTCGCTTGGGTTTCTTCTTGTCGCTGCACATTTTCCTGGGTCACCTCCTGCCTCTGGCTATGCGCTTCCTCCTGTTGTTTTGATGTAGTAGGAGGTGGTGTATTATCTCGCTGCTCAGACTCGCTTGACCTGGTTGTTGTCGGAACAGTCGCTAACAGGTCTAGAGGTAGAGTTTGCAACCTCTGTTCTCTAATCCTGTTAAATTCGACTAGCCCTTCATCATTATACACATTCCTGGCAAGCGACTTGACTTGATACAGCGATTCGGCCGATGCGAGCAAATCTTTGAATTTATCTTCTTTGTGCTCGACCTTGGCCAATTTGGCCTGGTCTAGCGCATTGTAAGTGATCTTCCTTGGATCATACTGCCTTCTTGGCAGAGTAGCCAGAGTGAGAAAATTCATTTTCCCGGCTTCCTTCTCTACATGCTTGATATCATGCAGGGTATACACTCCAATTCATAATGGAAAAGAAGGCCAAACATGTTTTTTAGCTCTTTTCAGGGTCTGGGTAACCCATTCAGCACTGATTTGATAAGCTACCTCCCAGGCAAGTAGCTTATCGGGGATGTAAAGTGGTAGCACATGTGGCCTAGCCTGACTGCCAAAAACTCTAATATAGGTGAATTTCTCCTCCCCAAACCAACTTGCTACTGCAATCAAATCTACCCCTGCTTGCTCAGAAATTTTCGGGGCAGGCTTATTAAAAATGGAATATTGAATTGGCAACATAAAACCGTTGCAGATTTGGTACAGGTGGTGCTTATAACCAGTCTTCCATAATTTTTGATAATATATGTGAATGGGTGTGGGGTCTTGCGATGTCCACCTCCATCCCAGCACAGGAAACTCAGAATTAAAACACAACACATCCATAACATAGGCACTATAATAAAATGGCGGAATAACCCTCTCTGTGACACGATAATCGGACCTGAAATCGAGGATGGCTTTGGCTAACTTGTCGGATAATATGACCGCCCAATCCATAATTTCTCCACTACATGCTCCTCTATTAGGGGAACCATTTCTATGGTGAAATTAGCAGAGTCATGCAATCCCCATAGCCTACACATCATAATTTCAGCATAACAGTAAGGAGAACACAGGGAGTCAACTGAGTACTTACCCGAGGTTTCATGCTTGTGTTTTGCTGGATTCTGTCTCCAGCCTCGAATTGGTTCAGACTCGGTCTTGTTCTCTGCTCGAAATTTCTCCAAAAATGCAGCATTATATTTCTTCTCTTCTTGCGACAGGTGATACATTAGCCTTAGGTCTTCGGCTCGAAACGAACCGAAAATCCTCCCGTCCGCAGCATTAAACAATTTGTTGATAATTGGGATCTCTTGGATTGCCCACCTTACCACATCCGTGTAAGGAAGAATCTGCTCCCGAGCCGCTATTCTGTGTAGAAAGGAGTCGGCCAAGTCTTTTAAATTGGCATCAGATTTGCTGGTATTATCACATAAAATTTATACTTCGGTCACCTTTGGCCCTTCTGCTTCAATCAAATTATAAGTCCCTTGCCAAGTGGTCCTGGTGAGTCCTAAGCATGTTGTATCTGATATAAGCCCTTTATTCTTTCCACTTGGATCAACGACAGCTTGCCCTGCGGCTAGCGGAGCAGTAGGCATTGTAGTCTTATTGGATTTCTTTCCCATTCCACTTTCTTCTATTTCTATGGAAGAATTCTGCGCAGAGTGAAAGATAAGCGTAACACATGCAAAAATAACGTGAATTGAACAGAATGAAATATATATATCTAGGTGCATTCATAGCGATCAATCGACTTAAGGCGGCCTTAGGATCAAATCTGTGGATAGATCTCAAGCCTGTTATTCTCATTAAATGGTCATTATGGCCTGTCAATCTCATTAATTCCAGTTGCTTCGATTAATGGCTGAATGATTTATTTGAAGCATGCTTTGGGTGATTTGGCGGTTTGAACGCGGATGAGTGGCTTTCCAAAGGATATGGCCTTAATTACGAATAAATCATATTAAATCACCTTTATGACTGTTACTTTGAAAACTGTGCTATTTTACCCTTTACGCAATCGGGCATCGGGGAAATGCTAAGTTATTGCATTGGTTTTGTTTAGAATCCCCGATCGCCGATAGCGATATCGCATCGCGTCGGGCATAGCTGGTAGGGCCACTTAGGATGAGGGCATGGTAAGTCACCGATCACCGATAGCAATATCACATCGCATCGGGTGAAGGGGAACTTTTTTGGACTATAAGTGTTATCGCCGATTGCCGATCGCCGATTTCGCATTGCATCAAAGCAAGGATCGTTACTCATGTTACTTTATGCTTTGCCGATATCTGATTGTGATTTCGCATCGGCAAAAACCAAGATGTCCCTTAAGTTGAGCTTTCTTTGTCTTTCGATATGCGATCTTCCGATCGCTTTATCACAATGATAAAGATAAATCGTTTTATGTTGGGGTTTATCGATTGGTTTTATTAAAAAGGCCTTTTAATGATGTCCCCTTTGATTCAAGCGTTTTTTGAAACAGAACTTTAAATTGATACCAATTTGGAACAAAAATTTAAAAGGGACCCATTTCACACTATAATTTTGGAATTTTAATGATATGAAATGGGGGGTTGTTGTATGGCACAACACCTTCCCACCCAACCTATCTCGCATACACAATTGCAGAAAACTTATATCGAGAATGGAAATGTTTCAAATCCAAAAATTGTAAAAGTTATGGAAGAAAAGGAGGTTTCTTCTAGTCCGCGTCAACAAGCTATTTTAGAAACCCAAGAACTTCATGATATGACAACTATGGGAAATCAAGAAAGTAAAGGATATATTGAAGGTTGGTTTCGCTCCATCAGTTGTTTGTAGTATCACTCCATACTTCAGCAATTTTTGACACAATATTTTCAAGGGAAGTTGGTCTCTCATACCCTAGTATTTATTGACAGACATTTCTCAAATTCGAGTGTGTATACGCTTGAGGCCTTATTTCTAAAATGGCTCCATTTGAAGTACTCTTATACGTAAGTATGCTTTATTTTTCAAGGTAGAATAGGTTAGTGTAGAAAATAGAATAAATAAGTGTATAAATAATATTTGTTATATGTAGAACGAGTTGTGTTTGTTGCAACCTGAGTATATCAATATCAATGGTAAATATTTGAATTTAGTTATGTATGTAGAGATATTATATTGAAAATCAGATTTCTACAAACACTCATCATCATTTTGGAAAAAAAAAAAATCATATCCTAGGGTGTGTGGGCTTGATAAAACCTCTGAAATCACAGTCGGTACAGTCATGTTTTGAGGAACAAAATGGGTGTATTTTCAAAACTTGATTCTATCCTAAGTATCCCTTTATTTTTACTTTCTAATCCAATTTGAATCACTCAATTTGGATTTGAAATGAAAAGGTTGTGACCAAAACATTGATAGTATGTCGAGTAGGCAGCTCAGGAACAAAGTTGGGACAATCCATTTTTTGAGGCCTAAATGAATATATTTTGAAAACTATTCCCATGGTATATCACCCTATTAATCTAGTTTAAAATTCAATTTTAATCACCCAATTTTGATATCCAATGAGAAAGTTATGACCAAAATACTGATTGTCTATCATAAATCAACGCCTTTAAAACTATGTTTTTCCCACTGTTCCTTCGCACATTTGACCCATCAATTCTTCATGATTTCAAACCTTGTTTCTATTGGATATAGTTACATGAATCTAATTTAATATCCAATTTTAATTGGTTCAATCCGTCATCAAATGAAAAAGTTATGCTTAAAATATAAACTATTGGTCTAGGTTGGGAAATCGAAAATGACTCTGTTATGCAGGTTGTTCTTTGTAAATTCGACATATCATATTATGAAATTTTTAAAGAATGTTTCAATTTGAGATATTCCTATTAATTCACTTTCATTTGGCTTTGGAATCATGCAAATTAGACAAAAGAAAAAGAAGTTATGATTCAAATACTGTTGGTTAGTATGGTTGGCCACCGCTATCCCGCAAGTAATAAATTAACTCTACTTTGTTATTTGTTTTCCATGGATTTGTTTTTCAGAGTAACTACTTGTTAATTTTTTTCATATTTATTGGATTTAGAGATCTCGATCACCTCTCTTCTTCCATGATTACATGTTTTATTATAGGTAGACGCTCATTTTTTGCAAGTCCGAGGAGGATAAAGGAGGTCAATTTGTTTTTGAACAAGTGATTCTTGAAGGCAATGATAATGAAGATTTTCATCAAAGCATCTATTAAGAAATATAATATCATATAATTTTTATCCTTTTGAGGTGCCATTGATCATAAGAGTTTGCTACAAATTATTCCTGTTATTTCTCACCACCAACATGAAGACTTTTTCATTACCTAATGGATTCATAATAGGAGAAATGGAGAATTGATTTTCTTTTGAAGATCAAAGTCATTTCCACCAAAACATTTTTCATTCATTTACCATTGACAGATTGTTGTTTCTTAAAACATATTGATATTCTCTTAGGAACAACATTGTTGTAATTAAAATCATAGCCATCGCAACTTGAACTATTTATTTATTTACTATTTTTCAATAAAAAATTTGTTTTCTTTCTTATTTATTTTATGATGTTGTTTTCTTAAAATAAATGAAGTTCGTTCTCGGGGTTTCATGATGTTTCTCCATTTTTTCCTGAGTCTGATCAGTGTATGGTTTCCTCATATCCATTGGGTGTTGTTACTTTGCCACTGTTGTTACTCCCGAAAATTTTCTAAGTGTTGGATGTTGTTACTCCTTGGGTGTTGTTACTCTGCCACTACCGTTACTCTCGAAAATTTTCTAAGTGTTGGATGCTATTACTCCTTGGCTACCATTACTTCACCGATGTCGTTACTCCGCAATTTCCTGTACTTCGTCGGTGCCATTACTCCACCAGTGTCGTTACTTCGTAATTGCCATTACTCCGCCGATGCCATTACTCCGCAACTGTCGTTACTTCGTTGGTGCCGTTACTCTGCAACTGTTGTTACTCCACTGGTGCCATTACTCCGCAACTGTCGTTACTCCACCAGTGTCATTACTCCGCAATTTTTGTTACTCCACCGATGTCATTACTCCGCAATTGCCCTTACTCTGTCGGTGCTGTTACTCCGCAACCACTGTTACTCCGTTGGTGCCATTAGTCTGCAAGTTTCATTACTCTGCAACTACTATTACTCCGTTGGTGCCATTACTCCGCAACTGTTGTTACTCTGCCGGTACCTTACTCTGCAATTGTCATTACTCTGCCGGCACCATTACTCTGCAATTGTCATTACTCCGCCAATGCCATTACTCTGCAACTATCGTTACTTCGTCAATGCCATTACTTTGCAACTGTCATTACTCTGTCGGTGCCTTTACTCTGCAACTACTGTTACTCTACCGGTGTCTTTACTCCGCAACTGCCATTACTCCGCTGACGCCGTTACTCCGCAACTGTCGTTACTCCACCGATGTTGTTACTCCACCGTTGTTGTTACTCTGCCAGTGCTACTACTCTGTGGTGAAATATTTTCTAAGTACCGAGTGCTATTACTCTACACATGTTGATACTCTGCCAAGGTAAATCTTCAGGTACATCCCTAATCAACTCCATGTATTTGATTGATGTTTCAATTATGACCGAGGATGGTCATATCTTAGTTGGGGGGAGGTGTTACATTTGATAGAAAATGTATTATATTTTATATCAATGATGTTATGTCATCATTGTTATTAAAATTTCACGTCAACTCATACATCTCACAATTATTACCACCATAATCCATAACAATCCGTAACCCCCACTTATCCACACACATTAGAACTTGAATCATGCACGACGACATTAATTTGGTGAATGGGGAAATACATTTAATTTTCTAGGTCCTCTTTGAGATAGTGATTGGGTAGTCAATTTATCTTTGTTTATCTATAAACATAATTTTATTTTTTAAGGAATAATATGAAAATATGATTTCATCATGGAAACTTTCAACTTTCCTAATTTTTCAAGTCCCTGATTTTGTAAAATTTATGATGATGACCATAAAATTGTACTTAGATCTTTCCATCACTATCTAATGAATTATTCCTCAAACCCCAATCTTAACAAAGAAAAATATATTTATCAACGGTCATTTGAACGTTATTAGTATTTGAGAAGCAAATTACCCGAGTTGAAAACAGTTACTACAAAACGTTTACGCCATCCCTAGCTCATAAGGAGCTGGCTTCTGTTAGGATATTCCGACACATAGGAAATAGTTAAGTATAACTTGGTCTAGTATAGAGTTAGGTAAAGTGTGTTTCTTTACTATGTACTTTTGTAACTTACAATCCGATGGTCACGATATGTAGTGATCCGACAGTTCATTCTCTCCTCGGTATTACCGAAACTTGATCTGTGGCTTAACACCCGATTGGTCCATGATCTCTATTTAAAGAGCATGGAGTGTCATTTGTAGGTTAACTATTCATGAGAGAAGCTTATGTAAAATTTCATTCTTTTATTAATAAATTGCCTGAAGTGGCTGTGTTGGCTTAGGCCGTGGATTGTTTCCCTCTTTGAGGGTTTTAACCACGTCAAAAATACTGGTGTATTGATCTGTGATCTATTTGTGAGTGGTGTCCTTTGGTGTTCTATCTGAGGAACTTACCCTGTAAATTCCTACAGCTTGCCACCCCATCTATTAAGTGATCTTTTGTTGATTAACAATAACCATAGTTAAATTTTAAACATAAATAGTCAACTGGAGGATAGGAGGTCTCATCACGAGCTGACCTACCATGATCATAGGTCCTAATAGAGTGACATTACCACTACTGGTCACCAAGCCAAGGTAATGGCCTTCGGTCATAAAACTGAAGGACAAGAGGTCTCATCACGAGCCGACTTGTTCACTTTTGTTAGTTCCCGTGAATGGAATTGTTATTAACTAGTTACCAAGCGAGAACAATGATCTTTAGTAGACATCTAAATAAATTTAAATTATTTTGTAACTAAGTACTTATTTCTAATAGATGGGACACTGGCATCTCAATGGGCTAAAAAGGCATCCTTGTCGAGGCTATGGACGCCTGCTGGCAGCAGTGGCCATGCCTATGGTATAGAGATTAATTCAATACTATGATCAACTTGGTTACCTTGTTTTCTCAAAACTAACTACTGATAATGCCACTGTTGCATATATAAAGTTTGCTAGAACTCATGGTTCATGGGGTAATATTTAATCAATTCTTACATAATGGTGGTTTATGGTTTATATCATTATTATTACCACTTCTTAACATTCATTTCATCTATTTCCACTATTCTTTTATCACATTATTTACCATAATTTATTATATAATTCCATTTCATAATCATTTATGCTCTTGTGGATAAATAATATCTTATCTCATTTATTTTTAATAATTAATGATTATTAGGCATGATTTTGGTTTATTTATTCGTTATAACCTCACTCATGATTTTAGCTTCCAAGATCTCTTTCAGATTACAAATTTGGTCTTCAACAGATAATTAGATATTCCAACTCAGGAATTCGCTGGCATAAGAAGCGACCGTTTTTCATTGGACGTTTTGGGCAAATGAAAGTGAATCTTGAAAATCTGAGACATGGGTTTTGTTTAGAACAAACCAAATCAGTTACCCAATGCACCATTTTCAAAAATTCGATTTTTATTGGGAGACACGCAAGGTTCTTCAAAGGACATTTTTAGATTCGTTGTTGTGGCTATTTTCTAGAATTGCCCAAATTGTAATAACCAAATTCGACTTGTTCTAGCTGAATCATGATGAACATATCTCTCAGATCTCATCTTGAATATTGAGATCATTTTGTTGTAACTTTCCTTTGGATGTTTGTATATTTAAAGGACACAATTCAGAGAGAAAGGGGAGCTAGCTGATGGAAGAATTGAGCTTTGTACAGTGGAACTCTTGTTAATGAAATTTCTAGACTTCTGATATTTTTCTCAATATGTGAGTTAAGCACAACCCTAACTAGGGAGTTGCGCCCACTCTTCTGATCAGGTGTTGTGTGTGTGTCCTTTTTATGTATATTGTTTTACTTGTTGTATTTTCTTTACTACTGTTACAGAATTCCATAGGTTATTGTGAATGCTTTTCCTTCTGCAATTTAATTTCCATTAATGTTACAACGATGCTTTGATTTCTTAATCGTGAACCCTTGATTAATGTAGATTGTAACCTTTCCCCTACATATACTTTGTGCATTACCTTGAAAAGAGTACGCACTTGGATTGATAAATTAATGTAGGAAATGGGATTGAATAATTTGTTCATACTCGGACACCAACAAAGCTCTTACAATTTCAAGATAGTACTAAGATCTTGGATGATATTCTTAGTAGTCAAAGGTCTCCTACCATCAAAATTGGTCTTGGTTTTCATGAATCTTTTGAGGATGAATCTAGCTCACAAAGTGAGGCAAGAAACTCTAATGCAAAATCTGAAATGCTCAACAAGGAGATGAGAGGTCAATCCCATCAACAACCAAGGAAAGAAATTCTTTTACTCCTTACCATGGAAATGATAGTTGGTTATTTCCTCAAATGAATAATGTTGAATGTTTTATATGTCATAATCTTGGACATGTTGTAGCAAGATGCGAAAGAAGAATGGTTAACATAGAAATATCATCAGCTTGCAGTTACTTTAAGGAATATTTTTTTTCTTGCAATATGCTTGGTCACAAAGCCATTAACTGCTATAGAAGAAATATGAAACATGTAATATGTCATGCATGTAACAAGCTTGGACATATAGCAAAGGAATGCGAGAGAAAATATTAGGCACCATACCAAAAGGAGAAAACATCATCACGCTCAAAGATATGGAAGAAGAAGGAAGTACTGTCATAAAAATGTGGCATGGCACAGTGTACAGACATGACAGACTTAGGGGAAGCCAAAAGTATGAAACTTCAATGCTCTAAATCAAGTTTCATGAAGACAAGCCACGTATATACGCGAGTTCAAAGCTGCACAGTCGCGTATATGTAGGTCTGAGAAAAATGCAGATGGACAGACTCAGAGAAACTAATTTGATATGGCTTAGACAATTATCAATTATCTTTTTTATCATGATGACTACAATCTGTTGATATTATTTAGAAGTGTTTTTTATCCTCACAAATTGTTGATAACTTAATGTATATCTGATTGATAATGATGTCTTGATACTTCTTACTAATATATGCAATGATCAAATCTGACAGTGAACATGTAGAACAGGTTCAGGGGGAGAACATGATATGCTTCTAATAAAGCGTTGTTGGCATTATGGTTAGAAGTATTTGGTATCTAATCAATGATGATGAAGCTTATGATACATATTGTTGTATTATAGTTATGAGTTTCCCATGATAAAATCTCAGATGATGCTTGGGGTCACATAGTTGGTATTCAGATCAGATTTATGGATGATTGTGAATAACCTTTTGATGATGCATATAGTAAATATATGTTGCTTACATGGTAATGTTCATTTGGACAAGGAGAAGTACAAAGCTTGAATATACAACTTCATTATTTGATGATGAGCCACTCATTTCTTTTATGGTGTTGTCATATGCCTTCAAAGATACATAAAGTTCATATGGTGCAATTATAATACAAGATTCCTATAGATCTTGGCTCTCACACGGCTGAAGATTGTTGCTATTGATGATATCAAGAAATCTTGACAAAATGACCATGAGCTCATAGTTTTCTAGATACATATTGATTACTCAAGTTGCATATTGTTGGTTGGCCAAGAGAATGGTGTTATTGCAGGCCGCAAGAAGACATAGCTATTTGAAGACATGGATACTCGAAGACATGGCTTACTAAGTCACGATGAGTTCTTACCTTATGATGATAGTTAATACTCACATATGTTGATTATCATGGTTTATGCTTATCAGATATGGGATATTCACTAGTGATGATACATGGTTGATATATTGAAGGTCCTTGTGGAAAGATCATGCAGTTCTTGATGATGATGTGAAAGATCATGTGATGACTATGGTGTTTTCACATATGATATGGTGTGAATGATTTTGTTACTACTTGGAGATATGACATATGCTGAGTTGATTCATGGAAGGAAACAAAGCAAGTTGATCTTGATGAGATCTAGAGGATGAGTTGATATCTATATGCAGACATACTTTGTCAAACGTTGATGATATTTAAATTGACACGGACTTATACAGGTTGTTGGTCTGGATGTTGTTGATAGATGCTTACAGAGCAGATCATACATGGTGCATGATAGTTGTTGATGACTATCATGGCCTTGTCTCTGTTATAAATGTCATGTATATCATACAATGTAAAGGTCATATCAAGACCCATGATGTAATAATTTGTCTCTGTCTATTGTAGTCTTTTGATGAAGTCCCTTTTTGGTCATATGATGTAAGGTGTACCCCCACTATGCATCGGAAGGATGATGTAATAATGTCTATTTCAGTCATGTATAAACATTTGGTATATCCCCACTTGGTTGGGTGGATGAGTCAAATTTTGGTATATCCCCACTTGGTTGGGAGATGGATGCATGTATGAGTCATTGGTGATAGGAAGGTTATTTGTGATATATGTATAGAGTCATGTTTTTCTTTTAGAACATCTTTTTGTAGACTTTGCATATACTCAGGGGGAGCATGGACTCGATCATGGGAGCTCAATCAGCACTTCAGCATATCAGAGAATTCAGCATGCACTTAGGGGGAGCATGACCCTTTTCCCTTGATAGCAAAGGGGGAGAGTGACTTGGTACGGTTGTTGCCATCAAGTCCAAAGGGGGAGATTGTTGGCATTATGATGTATGTGTTGTACTTGATGGAAACCCACTTATAGCAGAACAAATCTCTTGTATATCGTAACTAGATGAATCTACAGAAGAGATGTCAAATGTGACAGAATACATGGTAGTTTTGTTAACATATGTGATGCAAGGCAGTTCAAAGGAATCAGTTTAGCAGTAATGTACAATGGCAACTCACTAAGATGACAGTTCACATTGCAGCAAGTTAACATTGCCATCAAGTCCAAAGGGGGAGATTGTTGGCATTATGATACATGTGTTGTCCTTGATGGCAACTCACTCAGATGAAAGATCAAAGTACTGCAAGTTAACAACAAATAATTACAGTTTAGGCTACACAGCATGAAGAAAGAAAGGTATACGTAGGTTCACATTGACCAAGCCACATATACACGCAGCTTCATTGAACAAAAGGAGCATATACGTACACACGCACTTTCACAAAAGGAAAAACGTGTATATCTTGGGAAAACAAGTTTTTGGGTCCAAGGTAGTCCTTTGGTCTAAGGTATATGACCCAAGCTATTTGGTCCATGGTATTGGTCCGAGGTATTTGGTCCAGGGTATTGGTCTCAAGTGGTTTTGGTCCATGGTATTGAGAAAGCCTAAAACTATATAAGGAGGAGAAGATCTAAATAATAGTGGCTGCTACAGAAAACTCAAGAAAAACCCATTAAATAATCCTTAAAAATATCACAAAAATACAATTAAATTCACAAAACATAATAGAATAATTAAATTAAATTATATAATAATTTTAAACCCTAAATATCACAAAAATATAATTAAAATAATAATAAAACAATTAAATTATAATTAAAAGAAATAGAATAATTTAATAAATAATTTAATAAATCCTAATATATGTCAGCTAAACATCTCATACATCTATATATATGGAAAAATGAGATCCGGAAGATAATCTACATAATCATGAGACTCGCAGAAACCTTAAAGACAAAATACTAACCCAATACGGAAGGGAGATAATGAAAGAAGTTCGCAGATTTGAACGACACAGATTGCTCTTAACGAAAAAGAAGACTGACCTTACATTCTTAAAGAGATGCAGAGATTCATCAATTATTCCTACCTTTGTCAGAATCAATCACTCTAAGAAGCCAACATAATAATCAAATATTCATGAAAGCTAGCATTGCTCTCATTCGAAGCGAAATCAGGAAAACTAGGTATGAACTCAGAACTTTATCCCAAATAACTTATAATATTCATACAAATTTAGCTAATCCAATCAAACCAGAGTTATGGGTATTAATTGACTCGGCTTTGGCATTAAAAGCTGTTAGACTAGAACAACTTACAATCACTAAGAAAACTCAAAAATTCTCCAAACTCTTGGACAAAAAAGCAGCTCTCCACAATGTATCTGACTTCAGCTCTCACTCTAAAATCGATGCTTCACAAATTTCCTCATTAAAATCCCTCATCAGTCATAATCTTTCTGTCAATAACAATAATCGATCTTTAGAAAACACTGGAGACCTATCCACAACTGACCTAACAATAAACCCAACACATCGCAGCACGCCCTCTTCCTCTGTTTAGAACACACCCCTCAACAAATACAACCCATCCCCCTCGCAGTCCACTCAATACACACCCCATAACCTAATCAGGCAACCCCTCAACAAATACAACCCAACCCCATTGCAGTCCATTCAACGCACACCCCAAAACCGAATCACGCAGTCCAAACAACCTATGGTGTCCTCTTGTCCCTCGTTGTCTGCTCACAAAACTACGCTGTCCTCCTATCCCACACTGTCTACTCATAGACCTGTGTTGTCCTCCTGTCCCACGTTGTCTGCTCACAAACCTACGCTGTCCTCCTGTCCCACGTTGTCTGCTCACAACACTCAGCACACAATGCAGCAGCCATCACCCACGCAGTCCGTTGAGCCTCAACCTTGCACCTTCCTACACACCCTCTTAACCCTCATTCTCCACTCACTTCATTCATCCAGTGGTTAAATCATTGCATTATAGTCTAAAAAGGACTGTTTATATGGTTTTTTGACTATACTGATGTCTGTTGTTTGGTTTAGTTTTTTGTTCATGCAGCTGCGGAAACTTGTCAGTTTCCGCATCCAGCACAGGTTTCCGCAGCCAGCACAGGATTCCGCAGCTATTTTGTTAAAAGTTGTGCTCCAGGTGTCCTCGGAAGGAACGAGCTACATAGGAAAGCTCCAGATGGCATGTACATGGATCGTGTCCCTTCGAACCGGCCAAATCATCCATTAGAGGTTGTGGTCAACCAAAGTCAAAGACGAGGCCAACCGAAGAGTTCAGCGGTGGCACGTCACTGTTTTGGGCACGTGAATGATACGTGGCCTAGTTCTCAGCTCATGAAGGCACCAACGCACCTAGAGATCGTTCGTGAACAGTGAATCTAACAGCCAACCACTCCGAAGATTTAAGAAGCATAACGACAGTTACACTAGATCTCGGTTGAAGAGATCTACGTGTCTATGGCACGCAGTTAATGGCATAGTAGTTGATTATTGAACTGTAGTATTTCTACATTATAAATAACGCGTTGTTGAACGCTGTAAAGAGACTTTTGATGCATAGAAATTATGAACTGTTTATGTAATTTCCGCACGCTGCTGGTTATCTTATCACCCCACTGTTTTATATGCTGTTGATTTAAATACATGAGAAGACCTTTCTGAAGATAGCCATGTGATTATTTGATTGGCTGAAGTGGCAGAGGGCCCCTGCATGCTGAAGCCCTGTAAAGTGTTTGTTTAGTTTCATTATGCTTTTGCTTTATCATTAGTTGTACATAATATGTTTTATGTTTCTGTTGTCCATATCTTTACTTTTGTTTTCTTAGAGCTGTAAACTGATCAGTGCTTTTTGCAGGTTCTCTTAGGCAGCCCGGGAAATCTTTCATTTTTTTAATAACTTTTGGCATATGAGATCATCTTGTCCTTCCTGCTAACTTTTATTTTCTGCAGTTTACATTCAACATTGTCCTTTTCAAGTTGTTATTTGTTTATTTCTTTTTCTGCTAGTTAGATATCATACTGCTTAACAATTTATGATTTCTTTCTGTGGTCA
>APFE031361902.1:55120-82474 GCA_000404065.3 Pinus taeda | reverse complement strand
CACTCACTCATTCCATTTCATTCCACTTCCATTTCATTTTCATCATCATTCTCACTCCATTTTCACTCCATTTTCATTCCATTCCATTTCATCAATAAAAGTCCCCTTTCAGGACTATTTTCATTCAACTATTTTCCTCTAAACTATCTTTGTGCAGATCAGGGGGTGTTGTTCCAGTTTCTGCAGCTGGAACCTGTTTCCGCAGCTAGAAACGATTTCCGCAGCCAGCATCACTCTGTTTTCAAAATGAAATCAATTGTTAGTGCCAAAATCATGCAATGCAGGTGTACGTGAGCTAAGGACATGGGGCATCTTCAAAATATAAAAAAAGGAGCAACTGGTTAGAAATCTTAAGCAAAGAATGACAAGTGTCCAAAGGTATGATCAAAACTCTCTATCAAACAACACTTCAAGTCATCATTATGTATAGTTATTAACCCATGACCGGTTCTTCTATGTGCAATGATTTAACTATTCACCCACTACCATTCCTATCCCGCAATACCATTCCATACAC
The DNA here is from genome assembly GCA_000404065.3 of Pinus taeda. Taxonomy (NCBI): domain Eukaryota; kingdom Viridiplantae; phylum Streptophyta; class Pinopsida; order Pinales; family Pinaceae; genus Pinus; species Pinus taeda. Next base: position 81,957 of record APFE031361902.1, on the reverse strand, counting down.
CTCGCATTCATTCTTCCTAACGGTCTTATGATTACCCCGAGTTCAAACTCAAAAATGACTATACTTCTATTTATGACTCGTACTCCTAGGATGTGACCTATTGTATTACGGCTCTTACAAGCCATAATTTCCGCAGCCGTCTACTTGAGACGTGTAAATCTCACATACAGTCACCTAACTCAGGAGAATCAAGCCGTTACTCCACTCATATCATAATCCCCGCATATACTCATGCTCATTTTATGAACTCGATCACGGTCACCACTGCTCACCTATTGTTTTTCCTGTGATCCGGGCATTTCCTCTGTTTCCGACTGCAGTCACTAAAGTTTGCTTGACGCTTTGATTACAGCCACTGTAGCCATCCTAAACCCCGATTACAGCTACTACAGTTTCTCCTGAAAACTCTGTGATAGAGCCATTCTTCCTTAACCCTCATACGTAGAAAAACCCTCAATGAATTTAAAGCCAAGAATGGGAAAACTGCTGAGAGCCGAGACGAAAGGTTCAAAATACTTGGAGGGTTATCCACAAGTCAAGGAATTATTAAAGAAAGCCAAATGGCTCCGGTTTATTCAGAAATTCAAAGGGTATAATAAGGAAGTGACTAAAACCTTTGCAAGGTCCTTTAACGGACAGACAGTGGAAGTGGGAGACTTAAAGTTTGCGGTGACTGAGGCCATAATAGCAGGAGCTATAGGCCTGCCTCAAGACGGAGAAAGATGGTTCAAAAATAGGAGTGTAGATGATCAAATCTGGAGAACGATGCTACGAAATCAAGGTATGGATACCACCGTATTCACTAGAGGTATCCCTGTGCATGTATTGAAAGAAGAATGGTCTGGTTTATTGTTGGTCATACAGAAATTTATTACATGTGAGGGCCGTTTTGGCTCTATGTACATGTACCATGTGAGGTTAATGATGAATTTTATAGATGGCCATGTTCTTAATTTACCACATTTTCTGCTAGCAAGTTTAAAGAAGATGAGTGTTACAGTTCAAAAGCATGTAGGAAACATTGAGCCACATATCTATCATCATGGGCTCATAAGAATTCTGATTGAGGAGTAGTTAAAGAAATCTAAGGATACTTGGGAACAATTTCTAACAAGAAACTACTTCCAAGAGCCAGCTGAGGCCTCTGGAAGTAGTCCATCAAAAATCCCAAGGAAAAGTAGGAGGAGGGATAAAAATGTTACAGCCCAAGACTCCCCTGTTAAAGAAATTGAAGAGACTGTCCAAAAAGGGGAAGAAGACCAGACCAAGAATAAGAAACAAAAGAAAGAGAAGGACAAAATAACCACTCAAGAAGTCTCTCAATCACCTGAAAAATCCTTAGAGGAGGACTACCAGCCTCTGTCAGAAAGGCTAGTAGATCTTAAAGCTGTTGCCTTGGCCAAGAAACAGCAGAAAGGGAAACAGAGTGCAGAAAATACAAGTGTGAGTTCATCCTTGAGAAGGAGCTCTCGGCTAAAAGGAAAATGGAAGAAAACCAAGGGAGATCAGTCCCACTTTATCGATTTAAGTGTGGAAATACTTGAGAAATCTCCAGAACAGCCAAGCCTTGAAACAAGTCCTCCACGAGAGGAAAGTCCTTTTCGGCAAGAAGGAGCAAGCAGTCCTCCTCCACCAGATTTTGAATTCAGAGAGACAAAATCACCTGAGGTGGATCCTAATCAGCAAGAGGTATACAATTACCTGGAATCCCTAGAACAATCAGTTGTAGGACCAAGCACTTCTCTACCACTTGATGCACAGGTTCAGTCTCTAAAACAAGAAGTATTTGAACTAGAAGTCCTAAATAGACACATAATACAAGAAATTGAAACACTCAAAGAGCAAGGCAAGGTAGATAAAATGGTCCATGATAATACCATGCTTCATTTAGGACTGTGGCAAAAGAAGAATAGAAGACTGAAAAAGAGATGCAAAAAGTTAAGCAGGGCTCTAATTAACCTCAAGTTTAAATGTCTGGTTAGAAAACCAAGGATGATGATGATGATGGCATCAAAGAAAAAGAAAAGAGGACTAGATGTCCTCACAGAAGCCTGGGAGCATGTAGATTAAAAGGGAAATCACTCAATTTTGTTTGCATGAGGACATGCAACACCTTCACAGTGGGGGTATGTTGAGCCTCAACCTTGCACCTTCCTACACACCCTCTTAACCCTCATTCTCCACTCACTTCATTCATCCAGTGGTTAAATCATTGCATATAGTCCCTAAAAGGACTTTTAATGGTTTCTGACTAACTGATGTCTGTTTTGTTAGTTTTTTGTTCATGGCAGCTGCGGAAACTTGTTCAGTTTCCGCAGCCAGCACAGTTTCCACAGCCAGCAAAGGATTCCCGCAGCTATTTTGTAAAATTTGTGCCCAGTGTCCTCTGAAGGAACGGCTACATGGGCAAGCCCGAGATGGCATGTACATGGATCGTGTCCCTTCGAACCGGCCAAATCATCCATTAGAGGCCGCGGTCAACCAAAGTCAAAGACGAGGCCAACCGAAGAGTTCAGCGGTGGCACGTCACTATTTTGGGCACATGAATGATACATGCCCTAGTTCTCAGCTCATGAAGGCACCAGCGCACCTGGAGATTGTTCGTGAACAGTGAATCTAACAGCCAACCACTCCGACGATTTAAGAAGCATAACGACAGTTACACTAGATCTCGGCTGAAGAGATCTACGTGTCTATGGCACGCAGTTAATAGCATAGTAGTTGATTATTTATCTATAGTATTTCTACATTATAAATAACGCACTGTTGAATGCTGTAAAGAGACTTTTGATGCATAGAAATTTTGAACTGTTTATGTAATTTCCGCACGCTGCTGGTTATCTTATCACCCCACTATTTTATATGTTGTTGATTTAAATACATGAGAAGACCTTTCTGAAGATAGCCGTGTGATTATTTGATTGGCTGAAGTGGCAGAGGGCCCCTGCACGCTGAAGCCCTGTAAAGTGTTTGTTTAGTTTCATTTTTCTTTTGCTTTATCATTAGTTGTACATAATATGTTTTATGTTTCTGCTGTCCATATATTTACTTTTGTTTTCTTAGAGCTGTAAATTGATCAGTGCTTTTTGCAGGTTCTCTTAGGCAGCCCGGGCAATCTTTCATTTTTTTAATAAATTTTGGCATATGAGATCATCTTGTCCTTCCTGCTAACTTTTATTTTCTGCAGTTTACATTCAACATTGTCCTTTTCAAGTTGTTATTTGTTTATTTCTTTTTCTGCTAGTTAGATGTCATACTGCTTAACAATTTATGATTTCTTCCTGTGGTCAAATGACTATATCAGCAGGAGATCAGAAGATTACTAACTGTAGTGTGATTTAGTTGTCATATTACTTACTCATAGTTGCTTTCCATAAAGTATATTGAGCTGAATGGTAAAGAACTAGAAGAGTCTAAGTAGTGTGATTAATTTATTTTCTGCAATTTACATTTAGTTATCATATTGCTTGTTATGTTCATGATTACTTCCCCAAGGTAGATTGAGCTAAGGAGTAAAGGATTTGAAGAATTCAAGTAGTGTGATTAGTTTCCTTATGCAATTTACTTTCTTGAACAGTTAAATATCATATTGCTTAATTTGTTTATGATAACTTCTGATCAGGTAGATTGAGCCGAAGGGAAAAGGATCTAAAAAGTTAAAGTAGTGTGAATTAGCTGCTTTACTTTAAGTTTGAGTTGTTTTTCAAGTTTTTGCTTTCTTTTCATTTTCAGCAGCAAGGATACTGGGCCATTGCCATTAGTTCGTTTTTGATGCATTTTGTTTTCTCTTAAGAATTGATTTCATTTCAGTTATTGTAAAGCTTTCTTTTGAGCATTTTTCAAGTTTAGAAATCATCACCATTTACACTCTACACACTTCATACTTCACTTTCATCATCACACATTAAAGAAAAATAAAATCCAAAAACAAACTAAAAAGCTTAAAACGACAAAAGCCTAAGGAAATGGTTATCTAAGTACATATAGTACACCTCACTTCGTCAGTTTACGAACCCCGGGTTGACATTATAAATATCAATTTAGATCACACTAAATTGACCAAACACGGTCACAAAGAATAAGTTCTCCCATGTATCCATCCAAACTAGTGTTGTCAGGCTCCAACATTACGCTCCAATCCACGCCTCCATTCCAACATGCGTTGTCCCAACCTGTGAAAGCTACAACACACAAACACCAGAAACAAGACAACAATACTAAACCTATTAATAATAATAAACTCAATAATAACAAAGAGAATCTGGTCATAAGTCTATCTTACCTCCAAATAAATGAACACATTCTAAACTTATTAAGAAGAGGATTAAATTTCTCCATCACATCATGCAAGATCCCTGTTGAAGACATTCTGTGCAATATTGAATATGGCATCAAAAACCTTCCTGACACCATAAAAGAACAAATCAAACAAGATTGCTCCATCACCCTTAGGAAATCAAAACCCCCCAAAAGCAATGTCAGCAAGCAAGAGTATCTAGCTCTCAAAACCTTGAACTCCAACCCTAATATGGTAGTGTTGAAAGCTGACAAAGGAGGAGCCACCATTATCATGAACAAAAGTGACTACAATGAAAAAATGCTAGATCATTTAAATAACAGTGGCTGCTATAGAAAACTCAACAAAAACCCATTAAATAATCCTTAAAAATATCACAAAAATACAATTAAATTCACAAAACATAATAGAATAATTAAATTAATTATATAATAGTTTTAAACCCTAAATATCACAAAAATATAATAAAACAATTAAATTATAATTAAAACAAATAGAATAATTTAAAAATAATTTAATCAATCCTAATATCTGTCGGCTAAACATCTCATACATCTCTATATATATGGAAAAATGAGACCAGTCTTTCAATAATCTTTCACATCCTGAAGATGAACCATCGTTGTTGGTTCGAAACGTCGATAAAAAAGAAACCTAATGCGATGTATCTAGAAGATAATCTACATAATCATGAGAATCACAAGAACCTCAAAGACAAAATACTCACCCAATACAGAAGGGGGATAATGAAAAAAGTTTGCAAATTTGAATGACACAGATTGCTCTTAACGAAAAAGAAGACTGACCTTACATTCTTAAAGAGATGCAGAGATTCATCAATTATTCCTACCTTTGCCAGAATCAATCATTCTCTGAGAAGCTAGCACAATAATCAAATATTCATGAAAGCCAACATTGCTCTCATTTGAAGAGAAATCAGGAAAACTAGGTATGAACTCAACACTTTATCCCAAATAGCTTATAATCTTCATACAAATTTAGCTAATTCAATCAAACCAGAGTTATGGGTATTAATTGGCTCGACTTCGACATTAAAAGTTGTTAGACTAGAACAACTTACAATCACTAAGCAAACTCAAAAATTCTCCAAACTCTTGGACAAAAAGGCAGCTCTCCACAATGTATCTGACTTCAGCTCTCACTCTAAAATTGATGCTTCACAAATTTCCTCATTAAAATCCCTCATCAGTGATAATATTTTTGTCGATAACAATAATCGATCTTTAGAAAACACTGGAGACCTACCCACAACTAACCTAACAACAAACCCAACACATCACAGCACACCCTCTTCCTCCATTCAGAACACACCCCTCAACAAATACAACCCAGCCCCCTTGCAGCCCACTCAACACACACCCCATAACCTGACTAGGAAGCCCCTCAACAAATACAACCCAGCCCCCTCGCAGTCCACTCAACGCACACCCCAAAATTGAACCACACAGTCCAAACAACCTACGCTGTCGTCCTGTCCCATGCTGTCTACTCACAAAACTACGTTGTCCTCCTGTCCCATATTGTCTGCTCATAAACCTACGTTGTCCTCCTATCCCATGATGTCTGCTCACAAACCTACACTGTCCTCCTGTCCCACGTTGTCTTCTCATAACACTCAGCACACAACACACCAACCATCACCCACACAGTCGCAAAGAATAAGTCCTCCACGCATCCATCCAAACTAGTGTTGTCAGGCTCCAACATTATGCTCCAACACACACCTCCATTCCAACCTGCGCTATCCCAACTTGGGAAAGCTGCAACACACAAACACCAGAAACAAGACAACAATACTGAACCTATTAATAATAATAACCCCAATAATAACAAAGACAATCTAGTCATAAATCTATCTGACCTCCAAATAAATGAACACATCCTAAACTTATTAAGAAAAGGATTAAATTTCTCCATCACACCATGCAAGATCCCTGTTGAAGACATTCTGTGCAATATTGAATATGGCATCAAAAACCTTCTTGACACCATAAAAGAACAAATCATACAAGATTATTCCATCACCCTTAGGAAATCAAAACCCCCCAAAAGCAATGTCAGCAAGCAAGAGTATCTAGCTCTCAAAACCTTGAACTCCAACCCTAATATTGTAGTGTTGAAAGCTGACAAAGGAGGGGCCACCATTATCATGAAAAAAAGTGACTACAAAGCAAAAATGCTAGATCATCTAAATAATAGTGGATGCTACAGAAAACTCAACAAAAACCCATTAAATAATGCTTAAAAATATCACAAAAGTACAATTAAATTCACAAAACATAATAGAATAATTAAATTAATTATATAATAATTTTAAACCCTAAATATCACAAAAATATAATAAAACAATTAAATTATAATTAAAACAAATAGAATAATTTAAAAATAATTTAATCAATCCTAATATCTGTCGGCTAAACATCTCATACATCTCTATATATATGGAAAAATGAGACCAGTCTTTCAATAATCTTTCACATCCTGAAGATGAACCACCATTGTTGGTTCGAAACATTGATCAAAAAGAAACGTAATGCGATGTATCTGGAAGATAATCTACATAAAGAGGAGAATATCATTAGGCCAAGAGAAGCAAGAATTGAATATCTAATGAAGTGTGAGATCAAGTATGCAGGTTATGGGTTTATGATGCTTTGCTTGATCTGAACCAAGGAGGAGCCTTAGCAGTTGATGGAGGACAAGATCTAATGATGGATCAAGATCTTAAGGCTTGGAATGAATAATCTTTATATGGTTTGATCATGTTTATTCTAGATATGATGCATGTGTTAATCTGTAAATATTATGATCTGGTTATAACTGAAGTCTGTAATAGTTGCAAAATTATGAATGAATAGTTACAAATGTATACGCTGGTTGACCTTGGTAAAAGCACGTATACACACAGGTTTGACACATCGAAGTAGTGTATACCTTGTGATCTATGATTTTTGAAGTTGCAATTGGTTCTAGTTGTTGATGCAGAGTTCTGGATTTTACATTGCGTTCTGGTGACTATTTTCTAGTGACAGTATTTTGCATATTCAGATTGGTTGATTGTGATTAACTTCAATGTTTATGAATGAAATCTAACGATGGATTAGGATCATAATGACCTATCATTATGTGATTTGATAATGGATGGGCTAGATCTGATCGCTAACACATGTTTTATCCTCTATGTGTGATTATGTCTGAAGTCTGGAAGTGCAGCAAAGTGTTTGAAGATCTACACACTAGTTTGCTTCAGGGAAGCTGCATATACACGCAAGTTGGATTCTGCCAAATGGTGTATACACTCAAAAGCATGTTTTTAAGATGACAACTGATTCTGAATGATAATGTAACTCAAATCTGTGTACTGGTTACAGTGATCTATCTGTTGCAATTGATTGGTTAAAGTATGAATGATTGGTTGATTCAGTTGTGTGAGAGGTTCAAAGGTTCAGAGGTTTTCAATGATTGATTGATTTTGGTTGATTTAGATTGAGTTTCAATGATTGGTTGATGTAGATATAATTGATGGAAGTATTATAGTGGTGATTGATTTTGAGCTTCAATGTTTTTGATGGGTCCATTATGAAAATTGGATGAAACATGGCCTTCAGATTATGATGTTGTGTTCCAGGAGTATCCAGTCTGAAGATTTATGAAACGAGGTCCCTGGAGGAAGAGAGAAGGTTGTAGCCTTTTGTAGGTCGGTGCCTACATACCAGTAAACATATCGGCTAGTACAAGAGCTAGGGGTTTGTAGCTACCTTCCAGTAGAAGTTGGAGAATGATAGAAGGTTGTAGCCTTCTGTAGGTAGAAGCCTGTGTATTGGTATGATTCTACACCAGTACATTGTTGTAAACAAATTTTCTTACTATTAGAAGAAAACAAAGACAACAACAGTAGTTGGTTTTCACCCACGTTGGGTTTCCACCTTAAATCTTGGTGTTCATGTGTGTTGCTTATGTGTGATGGTTCACTCTGTTATCAACTGCATATGGTTACTGTTTAATGTTTAATAAAGTGTTGATGCACAAATTAAAGATCAACATATGATGAATTAATTGAATCATTGGTTTGTTGGATATACACTTGTTTCCTTAAGCACAGTTTCATGTACACGCGGGTTACCCACATGGAAGTAGAAAATATAAATTGAGTATGAAAAGAAAAATATTATTGACCTGACTAATATTATTCACCCCCCCCCCACTCAGTATTATTTCCAACATATTTTTCCTGAAGTATGGAAGGAAGTGTTATACCACCATTCAACTAGAGGTAACCACTTGACCCATTGTGTTTCTTTATCTAGTACAAAACAACGAATATATCATTCCAAACATTTGTTCACTATATTAGTTTGTCAGTCAGATTAACGATGATAAGATGAGCTATGAGCTAATTGAGTACCAACATAGGAAAATAATTGCATCCAAAAATTTGCAGTGAAAATGGGATCTCTATCACTTACAATAATCATTAGGTTTCCATTTAGCTTTTGAATTGTTTCCATAAATGCAGTAGCAACTATAATGGCTTTAAAAGGATGAGATAATGCACAAAAGTGTGCATACTTGGTAATTCTATCAACTACCACCATGATGACACTCTTTCCTTCGGACTTGGGTAAAATTGTGATAAAATCCATTTATACCTCCTGCCAATGTTGACTTGGAATGGATAAAGGTTGCAACAAAGATGAGGTCTAAATTGGCTCACCTTTACTTTGTTGGAAAACCAAACATTTTGCCACAAACTTATGAATATTAGATTTAAGGCCATCCCAAAATAATTCATTCTTGACCCTATGGTAATTTTTTAAAAATCCCGAGTGGCCTCCTAAGGGGGAGGTGTGCAATTCCAAAAGAATCTTTTGTTTGAGTTGGAAATTCTTACAAAGATATAAGCAATCTTTGTACCATAATGAATCATTTTTCCAGATAAATGTATCAAATGTACTAGGATCTTGTTGCCAATTTCTAATGAGTGTACACACCTCTTCATCATTCTTCCATTCACCATTTGTTTCATTTATCCAACCAGGTTGGATAATAGAAATGGCACAGAGAAATGCTTCCACATCCTCATCCTTTCTTGAGAGTGAATCTACAACAACATTTTTCTTCCTTTTTCAGTAGATGATTTCAAAGTCATAACCCAACATATTTGTGACCCATTTTTGTTGCCCTTCAAAAGATAATATTTGTTCCAAAAAGTATTTAAGGCTATCATGATTTGGTTTTACCTTGAAGTGTCTTCCCATTAGGTAAGGTCACCATTGCTTTAGTGCATGTAGTATTGCCAACATTTCCTTCTCATAAATAGGCTTGTGTAAATAACTTCCCTTGATTGAGTGGCTTTCAAAATAAATGGGTCTTCGTCCTTGCATTACAAAAACACTAATTCCTTTTCCCTAGGCATCAAATTCCACAGTGAAGGTTTTTGTGAAGTATTGTGTAGCTAAGACAGGTGCTTGCACATTGCCTCTTTAAGATGTTCAAATGTTTTAACTGCTTTTAAAGTTCAAGAAAACACATCTTTCTTTAGTAATGTTATTAGAGGCACTGCTATTATCCCATAATTATTAACAAACTTGCGATAATAAACTTGTAAACCCGAGAAATCCTCGAAGATGCTTTAGGGTTATGGGGATTTTCCATTCTTTAATGGATTTAACATTTTTAGGGTCTACCTTAACACCCACAAGAGATACAACATGACCCAAATATTCCACCTCCTATACTCAAAATAAACATTTGGAGGTTTTTTCACATGATTGTTTCTCCTCCAATAGTTTGAGCACCCCGTCAACATGTTGAACATCATCCTTCCAAGACTTGTTGTATATTAGTATATCATTGAAAAATACTAACATAATTTTTTTAAGGAAGGGTTTGAAAATGGAATTCAACAGACCTTGAAATGTGGAAGGTGCCTTATTAAGGCCAAAAGGCATGACCAAAAATTCATAATGACCTTCATGAGTTATGAATGTTTTTTTTGGAATGTCTTCAGTTTTCATTCTACTTTGATGATATCCTTAATAAAGTTATAGCTTGGTGAAGTAAATTGCTTCATGCAATTCATCCAACAATTCATCAATGACAGGAATGTGAAATTTATCTTTAATATTGAGCTTGTTGAGCTCCCTATAAGCCATACACATATGCCATGATCCATCCTTCTTGTGCACAAATACTATTGGAGTAGAGAAAGGAATTTGGCTAGGTTTAATTATACCGACCTCTTGCATTACTGCAACCATACATTAAATTTCACTCTTTTGGGCATGGGGATATCTATAATGCCTGATGTTTGGAGGAACAATTCTTGGAATCAAGTGAATAACATGATCATAATCAAAAATAGGTGGGAGGACTTTGGGAGTCTCAAATACCTTGGAATGATTTTCCAAGAAATTTTGGAGATCTAGAGAAATAGATGATTTTGATGTTTAAATCTCTAATGAACATAATTATGCAATTACACCTCGTTTTTATTTCTTCAAAATATTTGTCATTCCATTAGAGCTTATTATCTGCCATGATATCCCTGTGATACCCCTTAATTCAATTTCCTTTCCTTCCCAACAAAATTCAAGAAGAGTTCTTGAAAATTAAAAGCTATCATCTCCAAAGATTGTAACCATTGGACTCCTAATACAACATCAACACCAACCATTGGAATGGAAAGAATCTAAATATTCAATACATGTTCCCCATGCTTAGCTTGATATTATGGAACTTTCTAGATCAATTTATAGTTCCTCCATTTGCAACCATAATTTGACACTCTTGTGTTGGATATAGAAAGTAATTCAATTCCTTGGCTATCTTACAATGAATAAAATTATGGGTATTGCCTGAATTAATCAGCACTATTACCTTTTTCTTCTTGATATATCCTTCTATATTAAGAGTTTGAGGAGTGGTAATCCTCGCCAATGCATTAAAATATAGGATCATATTCATTTATTCTTTCTCTGGGGTCGGTTCCTACTGTATATCCTCTTATTTCAATGTTTCTTATTTATTTTCTTCCTCCTCTTCATATTCTATGTAAAATAATTTCTTCTCATCACATTTATGACCTTTAGTGTATTTTCTGTCCCAGCTGTAACAAATACCTTTTACTATTTTTTCCTCCAATTATTGTGATGTCAACCTTGTAGGTTGTGGAAGGCTAGGAGTGTAAACACTTCCAAATTTATAGTTGTGAGTGGTATACTTCCTTGTTGCCATAATTTTTCTTTCAACTTTTCTTGCCACCTTGAATGCCTTCTCCAATGAGTCAGGTTCCCAAAGGCAAACCTCATGTTGGATTTTATCCTTCAAAGTACCTATGAAGAAATAAATCCTATATTCCTTTAGAATATCAGTTACCATGGTATTCAACTTTTGGAAGTCCTCAATGTGCTCCTCCATTTAACCCTTTTGTTTGAGATTTATCAATTGCCTAAATAGGGTGTTTCTCTTTGTATCCTCATAATGTGTTATCATTTCTTTCATAAAAATTGACAAAGTGATCATTTTTTATGAGAACAAATCCATCGATACCATACAAATTGATTGGGTTATAAATATAAAGATGCAATGCGTACCTTTTGTGTGTGTTGCACATCATGTAGATCAAAATATTGCTACATCTGTAGTACCCATCTTACCATATCCTTGCCATAAAACTTCCTCATATCGATCTTTAGAATGTGGTTGGCCTTCAACCCAAAGTTAGAGTCTCTAAAATCATGATTAACATTCCTTTTGTTCTCATCATGAGTTCCATGGAATACCTTTTCACCATTAGGAAGCATTTCTTTGGTGCAACTTTGTCAAACCTTCCTTCAAACCTTCCATGTATGCTTTCAAACCATGTTTCAAACCATCCATCTTAGTTTCCATGTCTACTTTTAATCCATCCTTCAAATATTCCATATATTCTCTTAAATCATCCATCTTAGCTTCAATTTTATTTTTTGTTACTCTATGCGAGAGCGAAATTTGTTACACATGGTCATGTAATTTTGATATATCATGTTGCATTTCTTCATCTTCTTCATGTGTCATAGTAGATCTTTCTGATTTCTTTCTGGGAGTATCCATTTTTTTAGTTTCGAGGCATATTGGAACCAAATAATTATATATATTCTTTAATATTCCCTTTGAATTACTTCAAACTATTTTTTCAAACAAAACTTATGCACATTTTTAAAAATACACACATTTTTCTTCTCACTTTTTGGAGCTTGATGTTAAAATTGTTGTATCTCTGAAATTTCAGCCTCCCAAGGTATGAAATTGGTCTTGTTGTATCACTTTAAGTCTTCTTTCCAACACTGCAAGATAGAATAAGATTCGATTCTTCAATATAAAATTAGGCCAAATCTCCCATGATGGCCTAATTATGGATTGGTTCAGTAGAGAGAACTTGTATGGGATGCCACCTATCAATTTTTCAACCTTAGATCCTGATATTGATACCAAAGAAACGATAGTCCGGAAGTTTCAGTTCCTTTTTACGAAATTCAAAACTGATTAATGAAACAAAAGTTATGATGCTTTTCGCTAGGTCACCTGTTTGAGATTGAATTCTAGAGCATGTTGAAACCCTAAATTCTTTAGACCAGATCTCAAAAAATATAATGAAAAAATATCTGAAATTATTACACAAAGTTAACCACTATTTCATCTCCATGTGATCGAAATTTTAGCTTCTAAAGATTCGTAGAAAAAAGTTATAGAAAAAATTCCAAGATGTCTTGTTTAAAGTAGTGAAACCCTAGAATCCAAAACTCTAATACCAAGTATTATGTAACCAACTCACAAATAGAAGAAAATATAGATCAAAAACTTGAAAAGTAGCCTCTTCAAGGAGGAAACCTCCTTTACATCACATAAATGGACAATTCTTGGATGATACAAATGACAAGGCCTCCTTTGTATATATAGGAGTCTAAGAGGTCACAATATAATCAGAGCCTACATAACAATAATAACGTGAGGGTACAACAATAAAAATAGCAAGGCTACACTAATAATAAAAATAAGGGGGCTACACTAGTACTATAGGGCCCTAACATGAAATCATTAAGTTCATCAAAGAATCATCAAGAAGGCTTGTTGCCCTCTATTACTAGTTGCAGTAACACACATTAGCTCATGCATTCATATAACATAACTAAGAGCCCATCAAACCATGGAATGGATCCTTAACTAGAGAACATCATATTTTGAGAAATATAACATGCATGTAACCAACATTTAACCAGATTAAAACCATGATAAACCAATCTTAAAATCATACATAAAATCAGAACTTGTGCTAATTAATCTCAATAAGAATCAACACATAATAACATATGAAAATGCCAACCAAGTCAGGGACTTCCATGTACCACCAAAATATAGATTGGGATTAACCAAACACCCATATTTCAACCAATCACACCCGTGCCATACTCCAAACATGAATGTGGAGTCTCATGGGATAAACTAAAAAAAATCCAACTAGGGAATCCAGAGTTTAAATCACCTCAACCCTCAACCAAAGTGATTTCACCTCAAACGGTCCATAAAGCACTAAACCAACACAAGCATAGATGCCTCAGAATTTATTCATCGTACCTAGAGGGATATTATTGTCTCCACCCACGTGTCATGGGTTTCTCAAAGAAAACCATCTCCACCCCCCACCTTTGGTATTTTCCTACGAACACTTCACCCAAATCCAAAATATTCTGACAATCCAAAGCTCAACCAAGAATGAATCCAATCACACTATGGCTATCAAGGAAATGGAAAGGCAATGTCATAACCACTGTCAATCCAGGAAAAACACATGCCAATAACAATAATATAATCTTGTAAACCAAATTCATGCTTCATGCATTCAAATCCCAACAAGGGCACCACACATTCAACCTATTACCTACAAAATATTCCTATTGTAGTTGCTCTTCCAATATTTTCCTTGAGCTCCCTTGCTTTCCTTTGCTTGTCCTCTACTTGCTTGCACCCTTGTTTATTCTCTATCTCTTGGAGTACAATTTCTTCCTTAGCAAAACTAAAGTTGCCCAAAACTAAAACTAATAAAATTTGAAAAAATGTTGTCAACCATTTCTTAGATGCATTTTTATCATTGATGTGTGGTGTCTCTTCCTTTCCTTTTCTTAATATTCTTTCATTTTTGTTATTTTGTCTCTAATTTCCCTTGCATGCATATTATTATCTCTTCATCTTCCTTTTCTCCTAATTTCCTTTATTTCTTTTTTTTAATTGTCATTTATTTCCTTTTGCCTTTTGCTAATGGAAATGCCAGTTTTCATAGCCATTAATTAACCACAAGTGATACCCAAAGTTAATATTTTTCCCTCCATTCAACTTGGAATCGCATCCCATGACCTAGGCTTTATTTTTTCCTTTATAATTTCCTTCCATTTACAGGGGAAATCAACTTAGGGCTAATACATATGACTACAACACTATTGACAATTATAAATATATTGTTATCAATGATATTTTGATGAAGACTAATACATTTTTGAATGATATCCTATATACAATGTCTATGGGTTTCTTTTTTTTTCCTCTATTAATTATGAAATATTTCATGCATGAATTCAAGTTACTGGGAATGTAAATTCAGGTGATGTCTAATACATTCCAATGTTTTCATAAATTTTGAATTTAATTCAAATTGGTAGCAACAATTATTTTTGGCCCTTCTATGAATCGTATCGTGAGACTTGCAATCTCTCACAAACATTTACTAGTAATGAGTGAAGTGTAGAGACATTTCCTATGACATCATTTACACGTATGTATATATTTATTATTATTATTATTATTATTATTATTATTAATTACAAATCAAACTCAAGATAATAGAAAAAGGTTATTAGATGTAGGAAACTAAACTCATATTTATTAGCATATAAGTGGTGTAGTCTAATATAGTTATTGTATTGTAAACAATAAGAAAATAGAGG
This sequence comes from Pinus taeda, assembly GCA_000404065.3. Lineage (NCBI taxonomy): Eukaryota > Viridiplantae > Streptophyta > Pinopsida > Pinales > Pinaceae > Pinus > Pinus taeda. Next base: position 66,660 of record APFE031361902.1, on the reverse strand, counting down.
TTTCATTTTAAAACTAGTCGTCCATTAACAAAATTCAATATGATAATCACATAATAATTAAACTCACATAAAACAGGAGAATCACATAATAATTTTAAGGCACATGCATCAATAGTTCATAAATTTACAATTATATGTCATATCCTTCACCTTTAAATATAACAATTATATATAATAAATAAGCATGTAAGAGAACTTTGCAGAAACCCAAGATACCATGCACCAAACAAATGGAGTCTTGATCTCAGCTCCATTGGTTCTTACACTCCCTTTTTGTTGTTTGTGTACACGTGTGAGGCATGTTGCATATTGATCAAATGTTTCTGACTCACTGGTTGACATCCCAAACTACTCCCTGGGTAATCTTCTTCCCCACATACCCCTAAGCTGCAATGGACTTGTAAAGTAGAGGAAGAAGGAGAGCACACATATATCAAGAGTTCCCTCTTTAATGGCCTCCACTACATCAAAATCACTATAGACTCAGTAGTCACTGTCACAATAGAATTATGCAATTCATCAAACAATAGGGAAAAAAGTAATCCTCTACTATAAATTTCTCCTCCTTTTATAGTAGGCTTCATAAGTGACACTTTCCACTTCATGCAAAAACAATTATTTTTATTGATCTAGAAGTTTGGTTATTCACCCATCCATGTGTTAACCTCTCACTAAGGATCTCCTAAATTATTTACTTAAATTCTTATTAAAAACATAATTTCCCTCACCACAACATGACTCCCTATTTCTTATCCTAGTTATCTCTTGATCCCCCTGTTCTACTCTTTATTTTGTGTTCATTACTAAAGTGAACTGATAGGTCTCAAATTTGTTGCTCCACCTACACCCTAGTTTATCTCAACTTGAACTCTTGGATTGAGATATTTGTGTTGTGCTCTTGCCACATGGAGGTTCTCTCATGAAACTAAATTTCTCTAATTTTAAATTATTATTATTTAATTTCATACACCCCCTTTTTTTAATGAGATTAAACTATCCTTGGATTAATGTTTATAATTAACTCTATGTCCCAATCTCCTTTTTCTAATTAGAACACTTATATACTTCAAGGTTATTTTATACACATTATCTATGTAATATTTTCCAAACGTGAGAAGGGTAGAGTTACTTAATTGGTCTAATTTTTATAATTCTTCCTATTCTCCATTTATCCCAAGGTTTTCGCTTTATATAGTTAGTTTTATTCTAATACCTCACTTACTACATGGTGTGAATTAGTTCTCATCATTGTATTATTATTAGATCTTAAGTATCTTTCAACTTTTTATTCTTGTTTCAAAGGGTGCCAAGTCATTCATTCCCTTCAAGAACTTCCACTTAAGTTCCAAGGGTGCCACATCGCTTTCCCTTCAAGCATCCTATAAAAATGAGGGGGCAAATTATTCGCGATGATGGATACCAATGTCTTCTCCTATGTCACCCTCTATAATGAGACTAATGGTGCTAGTGATCAAGGAATCTTCCTTGATGCATTCCCCATAGTAAATATTCGTGAGTGACCCAATCCAAGGTCCACCCCCATGGCATCGTGATATTCGAGGCTAAGGTATCCCAACACCTTATATCCCAAGCCACAACAAGAGTGCTAGCAGGTGAAATTAGGGACATTGTTTCACGCCTCCTGTTATGAAACTAGCTCACAAAAAGATAGAAAAGATAGATGAACACCTTAGAAATAAGCCTTTTCGAGGGGGCAACCTCCTTTACATTACACAAATGAACAATTCTTACATGATACAAATAACAAGACCTCCTTTCTATATATAGGAGTCTAAGGGGTCATAATATAATCAGAGTCGACATAACAATAATAACGTAAGGGCACAATAATAACAATAGTGGGCTTCTATGGAGCACAATAATAACAATATGGGGACTACATGGGTACAAAAATATAATAAGGGGGTTGTACTAATAACAATAAGGGGTTACACTAGTAGTATAGGGGCCTAACATGCCATTAGAAATCACAACAAAATATTAATTTGAAATTTAAATTTTTTGAGACAATAGTATATAATTCAATCATACCAATGATTATGGACTCATCACATGCAAGTGCATTCTGGTGGACTCCTGCCACACTAAATATTAATCAGTGATATTAGTTAATAATGTTAGTCAATGATATAGTGGTGTATGCTAAATAATCATCAACATAATTGCCGATTGTAAGAAAGAGGCTAATGTAAACTAGAAAACATAGTGAACCCATCATATGATTAGACATAGTCATCAAATAGGTTCATGATCTAAAATGGAGTAGATTAGTAATGTTGTGCTAATTCCCCATTCAGAATAAAACCCAAGATGCTTATCATTTGCTTATCAAGTGCTTAAGAATTCACCATGTTTTCTTAAGTAACTGATTCCCATGAGAGTTTCTTATGTAAATATTATAAACAATTTAACATAAAGAATATGTTGAACACCATCAAAATAACAACAAAGAACATCAAAATGCAACACACAATAGAAAGATTTGATGAGGAGTTCACCCCTCCTAGGCTATGTCTCCTTGGTTCAACTTCCAATGCTTGGGCCTCTTTATGATGCTCAAAATTACAAAAAAAAAGTGTGTTTACAATGCTCAAATGCCTTTGAAAGCTATCTCAATGAGTTCAAAATACTCAAAAACGGCTATCTAGCCTCTTTTTGCATCAAATTTGGATAAGAACTACAGAAGTTATGACTTCTCATAGTTCTCCCACTATTTGTTCCACAAATTGCTCCAAAACCGACAGAAACCCCCATTTCCACTCCAAAATCCGCTAACTAAGTGAATATTTCACTGCACCACAGGCCATAACCTATCGATCGTATCAGAAATCACAATCGGTGAAGTTTGGCAAGCTAAAGGTCTTGTTAACATGGTGGCGATGTTGCGATAGCGATATCACGGACCTGACAGTAGTATTAACTGAAATGACCTGACAGTAGTATTGACTGGAATATGTAAAATATCGCATTCGGGGAGTCCATCACAAATTTTAATTCGGTGATTACTACCAGAACCATCACAAACACAACCATTTCTTCAATTTCAATATGAGATAAATCACATCGCAATCGGGCTTCAACCAAGGGCCGATTCTATAATACTCGTCCCCCTGTGATATGCGATTGCAATTAAATCACATCGCAACCTGTCTGTGTCAAGGTTGATTTCAAACATCTTTTTGCCTACGACTACGATTTGTATTATGCGGGGGCCAATGGAAACCTACCACTTGGTGCCTCCTCATTCACTGAAGGGATTTTCCACGCCATCCAATCCTGCCATGTAGACAAGTCAAAATTGAACTTTGACTTGCTCTAACTTCTACATACGAGCTTGGATTTGAGTTTCGTTCACACCATTGAATTTAGAATGACGAATTCTTCGATATGAAGTTGTGTTTGACAAAATTCTAACCCTTTGATTTTTGAGCATAGACTTGAGCACCTAATCACTCCTCCCCATTGGAATCATTTTGGACCCCAAAATATTATATTCAGTTATTGAACAAATGAGGGTATTGTTCCCTCACCTTCCCCTCTTCAATCCATTTGGCCTTTGATAGATTTTTACCTTTGAGACCCACTCAAAGATAATCAATATTTCCCCATTTTGTTGTCCCTGTTCTTCTGTCAAGTATAATGTCTTGCTGAAGCACATCAAGAAATTCTGGAGAAAAGTCTTCAATTGATGGAATCTGTACACTTTCTCCTTGATCTTCAATCAAGGTAGGCTCATACAATCTCACATTTTTAACATTAATAATGGAATAAATTTGCATATATGAAGGCAAATCAAGCTTGAAATCATTATTACCAATCTTTTCCGGACTTTTATATGGACCGCAATGGATTGGTTTCAGTTTTTTACCTTCACCTTGAAGCCTTTCCTTGCTAATGTAAAGCCAAACTTCATCACCTACTTGAAACTGATGATCCACATGATGCTTATCATGCCTTGCCTTATACTTGCCTTGACTCTTTTCTAGTTGTTCTTGAACTATTTGGTGAATCAACTGAATTTTCTCAATGAATTTCTTTGCTCTGTCAATGTGGCTATGCCATCCATAGCTACATATTTCTCAAATATGAAATCCAAATGTGATTTAGGAAAATAACCAAGAGTTTCCTCAAAAGTAGAAGTTAGAGTAGAAGAGTGGTTTTCTCAATTGTAAGCATGCTGAATATAATGCAATTGTTCATTTCACAACTTAGGATGTTTGCTGCAATATCCTCTTAGCAAATGAACAACTTTCATGTTAACCACTTCAATTTGACCATTTGTTTGTGGATGGAAGGCTATACTTTTCTTCAACTTGGTGTCCATCAAGTTCCATAAATTTGACCAAAATCCCCCAACAAATCAAGAATCATGATCAATTACAATAGAAGTAGGTAATCCAAAATGAACCCATGCATTTGGAAAGAAAAGTTGAGTTTCTTATTCAGCTATAATTTGTTTTTTACAAGGCATTAATATGCACATCTTATTGAACCTATCCACAACTATGTACAAATAATCATGACCTTTTCTTGATAAAGGAAGGCCTCCTACAAAATCCATAGAAACACTCTCCCATGGACATGAAGGCACTGGAAGTGGTGTATACAATCCTAGTTTCCTATTACTAGGCTTATTGACTACACATAATGAAAAACCTCTGTTAAAACTTGACACACTTTCAAGGGTACGAGGCCAGTAAAAATACCTCTGAATATTTTCCATTGTTTTACCTACACTGAAATGTCCAACAATAAGAGAAGTGTGTGTTTCCCTTGTGACATTTACTCTCTCTCCCTATGGAACACAAAGTTTTCCCAAATGATACAACATATTATCATGTACATGGTAGTCTAATCCCTCAACTTCGTGGCCTTGACTCAAGATTGAATATGCCTCTTGAAAGTCAACATCATTTTTGTATTATTCAACATAACTTTCAGGCAAAACATAATGATTATTGAGTAAAATGGCTACATTAATAATTGGCTTAGAAATCATATCAGCAACTATGTTATAAATACCTTTCTTGTACCTGATTACCAAGTAGAATTGTTGTAAGAATCCCATCCAACGAAAGTGCCTTGATTGTTGCAATTTTGTTTGAGATTGCAAATATTACAAAGTTTGATGATTAGTGTGAATAATGGTTTCTTTTCCCATTAAATAATGCTTCCATTTCTTCACACTTTGCACCAATGCGTAAAGCTCTTTATCATATGTAGGATAGTTAACAACAACACCATTCAAAATCTTAGAACGAAATGAAATGGGCTTACCATGATGTAAAAGAACTTCACCCATGGCGTAGTCATTTGCATCTGTTTTTATTTCAAATGGTTGTTTCAAATCTGGCAATGCTAAAACTGGGGCTGAACTAATCTTTTGTTTTAAAGCATCAAGTTCTTTTTGTTCTTTTCCTCCCCACTGGAAGAAAACCTTCACGCTAGTCAAAGCATGTAATGGAGCTGTTATGGAAGAGAAATTAGCAATGAACTTCCTCCAATATTGCGACGCTCCCAGAAAACTCCTTACTTTTGTGACTGATTTGGATATTGGCCAATTCACAACGACTAAAACTTTAGAGAGGTCAATCTTCAACTCACCTCCTCCAACTATGTGGCCCAAATACACTAAGAAAGTTTTCCAAAATTCACATTTAGACATATTCATAAATAGTTGTTCTTTTTCAACACATCCAACACTTTCCTCACATGTTTTACATGCTCTTCTCGTGATTTCTGAATATCAAAATATCATCTAAATAGACAATTACAAACTCATCAAGGAAGGATCTTAAAACATCATTCATAACTCTCGTGAATGTAGCTAGATAGATGCAAAGACCGAAAGTCATAACCAACCATTCAAACAATCGTTGTTTGGCTTTAAAAGTTGTCTTCCAAATATCCTCCTCAACTATTCTAACTTGATGATATCCACTTCTCAAGTCTAATTTAGTGAAATATTTTTCATTCTTCAACTGATCTAGCAAATCATCTATTCTGGGCAATAGGTATCGATTCTTTATGGTAATTGTATTTAAAGCTCTATAATCTACACACATGCACCAGGTTCCATCTTTCTTGGGTACCAAAACAATTGGTGAACCACATGGAAAAGCAGAGGGACGAATTACACCTCTATCTAACAATTCCTAGACTTGTTTCTTAATTTCTAAACTTTCTAGAATTGACATTCAATACATACCAATGTTTAGGAGTGGACAGTCTTGATGTAGCTGAATTTCATGTTGAATTCCCCTTTTTGGTGGCAATCCCTTTAGTTCTTGAAACATGTCCCCATAATTATTGACCACATCAACCAATTCCACTTTCAGCTTCATGTCACAACCTCCAAAGGATTCATGCTCCGTGTCATTATTTTGCATGATCATAAGGAGCATGAGACTCTTGTTGGAATTGACCAGTCGCTTCATTTTCCCTACACTTGCCAAAGACATATTAAGCTTCCTACGATGGGATCTCACAATATACTCCAATATGTCTTTGAAAAAAATATATTTGTTCTCAAATCTATGGAAAATGACTTTCATGTTATACATATGTGGGCTTCCCAATGCAATTCTAGAAATATCCAGTGGCACTACATCCAATTCGACTTCATCAACAAAATTGGTAGTAATTGCAAGCCTGAAAAAGAATTTATGTGTGACCTTAATATTGGAATCCTTGGTTATCCAACCCAATGTTGGAATTATGAGACAAGTGTTGTCCTAGATGGAAAATCACACAGATGACAGATCATAGTGCAACAGGTCAGTAGCAAGGAATTGATGATCAGACTACAAGAATGCTTGAAAGAGTGAATTATCCTTTATAGATCTGTACGCAGTTTCAGTGAAGCTAAGGTGCGTATACATGCAGGTTTCGTGAATGAAAATACCATATACGCAGGTTGGTCCAAACAAAGCCGTGTATACATGTAGGATAGACATTACCAAGTCGCGTATGTGTATGCACACACATTCATGCACGGAAAGGCGCGTACATGTGGGAGAACTTATTTTTGGTCTGTGGTATTTAGTCCTTGGTACTTGAACCTATGGTTTTGGACCATGGTATCTCGTCAGAAGTGATGATCCCTAGTATTGGGTCCATGGTATTGATTTGTTATGATTTTTGACCGTGGTATTGTGAAAGGCCTAAGACTATAAAAGGAGAAGAATATCATTATGCAAGGAGAAAGAGAAAGTCTTAAATATCTGATGAAGTGTGAGATCCAGTATGTAGACAATGGGTTCATGATGCATTGCTTGATATGAGATAAGGAGGAATCTCATTGGTTGATGGAGAACAAGATCTAAGGATAGATCAGGATCAAATGGTTTGGAATGAATCATCTTTATATGGTTTGATTGTGGATAGACTAGATCTGAATTATTGATGCATGTTTTATTGTACGCATGTTATGATCTGGGTATGACTGATGTCTGAAATAGCCGCAAAGTCATGATTGAATATGTATAGATATGTACGCGGGTTGGCTTGGGCGAAAGCACGTATATACGCGGGTTTGATTCATCGTAGTAGCGTATACATAATGAAGTATGATGTATGAAGTTGTAGTTGGGTTTGATTGTTATTGTAGAGTTCTGTAGTCTGCTCTGTGTTCTGGTGACTGTGTTGTTGACAGGTTTCAGTGTTTCAGTGATTCAGAAATTGATGATGCTAGTATTGATTGTTTTGTGCTTTAATGATATTGATGGGTCCAGTACGAAAATTGGATGAAACGTGGCCTTCAGATTATAGTGTTGTGCTTCAGGAGTATCCAGTCTGGAAATGTATGAAACGTGTTACCTGGAGGAAGAAAGAGAAGGTTGTTGCCTTCTGTAGGTCGGCACCTACATACTAGTACATTAGCTAGTACAAGAGCTAAGGGGGTGGTAGCTCCCTTCCAGTAGCAGCTAAAGAATGAGTAAAGGTTGGAGCATTTCAGTAGGCCAGCACCTACGTACTAGTAAGTGGATCGGCTAGTACAAGAGATAAGGGGGTTGTAGCTCCCTTCCAGGAGAGTCTAGAGAATGAGAGAAGGTTGTAGCCTTCTGCAGGTAGAAGCCTACGTACTGGTATAAGACTGCACCAGTATAGAACTATTGTAAAAGAAGTTTCTTATTAAAAGAAGATAGAGATGACATGCAGCAGGTGGTTTTCACCCACATTGGGTTTCCACCTTATATCATGGTGTTCATGTGTGATGATCTGTTATGTTTTACTACACCTACTTACTGTACATATGGTTAAAGAAGTTCTAATGCACTAACTAAAGATCAACATTTAATGGATTAATTGAATCATAGTATTATGGATATACGCTAGTTGCATTAGACACAGTTGCGTATACACGCGGGTTCCCTTAATTGAAGTAGCGTATATGTATCTAAGTATGGAAATGAAAATTTTTTATTGATTTGATAATACTGATTTCCACCCCCCCCCCCCTCAATATTATTTCCAACAATTGGTATCAAGAGCAGGTCCTTTGGTAGAAGCTTGATCGCTTGAAGGAGATCCGTGGAACTATGGGAAAGAAGCTTAAGAAGAAATCACCTAAGAAGAATAAGACATCTCAGAAGAACTATGACAGTGGGTGTATGGATTGGGGAATATGTGGAAGAAGCACATCAGGTTCAGAATCACTTCAGAATGAAGATGAACAAGATCTATCAGGTATGAATTTTTTATCCTCTGGTGATACATCTATTTATCCTCTTAAAGATGATGAAAGTGATAGCGAAAAAACTGAATTTGCGCTTATGGGTGACCAAGAAAGATATCAAATAGAGGTAGAATTTAAAAGGCTTACAGACAAAATTAGAGATCAACAAGATCTATTGAGCAAGAAGGAATGTGCCTTCAAAGAAGAATCTACCAAACTAAAAGCTCAACTAGAGGAGGGAAATAAGGTAAGGAAGTTATTCAAGGAAAAATGTGGAAAGTTGCAGGATGAAGTGACATCATTAAGAAATGAAGTCAATGAAAGGAGCACAATCATCAAGAAACTCAGAGATAGATCTAGTTATTATGAAAGGCTAGAAGCTACAATCCGCTCGCTAAAGGAAGATCTTGAAGAATCAAAGAAGCAGAATAAAGGACTACTCCAAGCTATTGAAAAACAAGAGAACGAAGTTCTTGAATTAAGACATTAGTTGGAAGAAGGAAGGAAAGCTGAGGAGAACATAAAGAAGCAGTATCGTGAAAAGGAAGAGCATCTTCAAATTGAGGTAAATATTCTAAATGATAAATTAGAAGAAAAGGATAAGCTCTTATGATTTCAAGACAATACTAAAATTTTGGATGATATTCTTAGTAGTCAAAGGTCTCCTGCTATCAAAATTGGTCTTGGTTTTTATGAATCTGCTGAAGGTGAATCTAGCTCACAAGGAAAGGGAAGGAACTCTAATGAGAAATCTGAAATGCTCAACAAAGAGATGAGAGGAAAACCCCGTCAACAGCCAAGGAAAGAAATACTTCAAAGAAAATCTTTTACTCCTCCGATGAATAATGTTGAATGTTATGTATGTCATAATATTGGGCATGTTGTAGCCAGATGTAGAAGAAGAATGGTTCAAGATCATCACACAGAAATATCATCACATTACTTTCAGGGATATTGTTTTTCTTGCAATATGTTTGGTCACAAAGTTGTTGATTGCTACAAAAGGAATATGAAACATGTAAGGTGTTATGCATGTAACAAGATTGGACATATAGCAAAGGAATGCAGGAATAAAGTATGGGTACCATACCAAAAGGAGAAAACTTCATCACGCTTGAAGATATGGAAGAAGAAGGAAGTACAGTCAAAAAGATGTGGCACCGCACAATATACTCAGACACAGCACAACACAAACATAACAGACTCAGGGGGAGCTGAAAATATAAAACTGCAGTGTTCTGAATCTCATATGCAAGTTCCATAAATAGAAGTTGCGTATATACGCGAGTTGGTCACTGCGCAGTCGCGTATATGTCAGTCTGAGGAAAAGCAGTAGGGATAGGGCTCAGGAAAAGGGTTTGATAGGATGCAGTCTATTTGTTCTATTTGATAATGGTTACAATATGCTAATGATGTAATGTCTTGATACTTGTAAGAGGTTTAGAATTTTTTTTGATCCTAACTTGATGATGATAATGCCTTGATACTTCCTGCTGATATATGCATGATTAGATCTGATAGTAAACAAGATGGCACAGGTTCAGGTGGAGCATATGCTGCATTGTTGGCATTATGGTTAGTAGCCCTTGGTGATGATGCTTTTATGGCTTAATGATACATCTTGCTATGATTATGACTTGTCAACAATACATAGTTGATCAAATTTGTGGTTGATTCTCTGATGATGCATGTATGGTGCTTACATGGTGATCTTCATATGGATAAGGAGAACTACAAAGCTTGATGATGAGTCACTCATATGTTGCTGTCGTCATATGCATAAAGATCATATAATACAGTTATGATTCATGATTCCTATAATTTCTTGGGACTCATATGGATGAGAATTGTTGCTGTTAATAATATCAAGAAGTCGTGTCTTGAGCTCTAGATACATAGTGCTGGATACATGGAGTTGCATTGTTGGATATATGATGATGATGAGTTCTTACCCATATGATGATAGGTTGATACTTACATATGTTGATTAATGCAGATGCTCCCATGTGATGATATTTGGATCATGTAGATCTTGATGTTGATGAAATGGCTATGATGTTTTTCACATATGATGTGAATGATTTTGTATGTCATATGCAGAATTCTGTTCAAAAGGATGAGTTGATATCATGCCTGGTTATAGGACATTTACAGGTTACTGATCTGGAAGTGGTTGTATACGCGAGTTTCATAAGGAGGATCCACGTATATACGCATGTTTCTGTGGATACAGTCACGTATATGATGATTTCAAGGAAATCAGTGGGCCAAAATCAGGATGAGAAGAGTTTGACAGAGACCATCTGGCACAGATGGAACATGTACAGAGGGAGAACATGATTGTTGGTCCATGGTATTTAGTCCTTGGTACTTGAACCTATGCTTTTGGACCATGGTATCTCGTCAGAAGTCATGATCCCTAGTATTGGGTCCATGGTATTGATTTGTTATGGTTTTGGACCGTGGTATTGTGAAAGGCCTAAGACTATAAAAGGGGAAGAAGATCATTATGCAAGGAGAAAGAGAAAGTCTTGAATATCTAATGAAGTGTGAGATCCAATATGTAAACAATGGGTTCATGATGCATTGCTTGATCTGAGCTAAGGAGGAATCTCACCGGTTGATGGAGAACAAGATCTAAGGATAGATCATGATCAAATGGTTTGGAATGAATCATATTTATATGGTTTGATTATGGATAGACTAGATCCAGGGAAAATTTTAAGAACCCCACCAAATTTATATGTATAATAAATGGGCGAATGTCCATGGTATATAGGAAAAATGGAAGGCGATTCTATCAATAATATAATATGTATATATAATTTTTTGGCGAATCTCT
>APFE031361902.1:3763-38366 GCA_000404065.3 Pinus taeda | reverse complement strand
AAAAATATACACACCTTTTTTCATTTTGTAGGAGCTCGATATTGCCTCTGATGTATCTCTGTAATTTCGGATCATCCAATTCTAAAATTGCGACTTGCAGTAGCCCTCTATGTCCTCTTTCCAATGCCACCAGTCTGACCCCAATTGGATTCTCTAATGAAGAGTTATGTCAAATCTCCCACAGTGACTTGATTATAGACTAATTCAGTAGAGCGAACTTGTACAACGTGTCACGTGTTCCTATTTTGACGATTGGCTCTGAAAATTATATAAAAGAAACTACAGTCTTTCCTATTTCTGTACCTTCTTACGAAATTTCAATCTGAGTTCAGAGAGAAGGTTATGACGATTTTCCCCAGGTCACCTGTTTTGAATGTAATTCAGGATTCTGCAAAAGGACCAACTTCCTCAGTTCATATCTCCGAAAATATAGCGCGAAAAGCTCTTAAATTCGGACCTAAGATTCAGTAGGATGTCTTCTCAAATGGGTTTTGTTTTTAGCTTCTAAAACGATGCAGAGACAAACTTATAGTGAAAATTCCACGATGGCCTGTTTGGAGCAGCGAAACCCTAGAATCCAAAGCTCTGATACCAAATGTTATGAAACCAGCTCAAGAAAAAGATTAAAAAGATAGATCACGCCTTAGAATTCAGCCTCTTCAAGGGGGAAACCTCCTTTACATTACATAAATGAACAATTCTTGGATGATTCAAATGATAAAACCTCCTTTCTATATATAGGAGTCTAAGGAGTCACAATATAACCTAGCCAACCTAGCAATAATAATATAAAGCCACAAAAATAACAATAGAGGGATTCTGTGGGGCCCAGTAATAAAAATATGGGGACAATAGGGGCACAACAATATTAATAAGGGGTACAACTACAATAGTAATGGGGTAATCACTAGTATTATAGGAACCCAACACATTTGATTCTGCAATCTGATTCATTTTCCACCAAGGCTTTGAATGATTTGAATTTTTCGAAAGCTTCATCTTTATACTTCATGATTCCTATCCAACACATCCTTGAAAAGTCGTCAATGAACAATATGAAGTACTCTTCTCCTCGAGGTGACCTCTTCCTAGTTGGACCACATATATCAGTATGGACAAGTTCAAGTGGCCTGCTAGTTGATCCTTCCTTTTCAGGGAAATTAGCTCTGGTTTGTTTACCAAACTGACATGATTTGCATATTGTATTGTCTGGAATTCTAATGTCAGGGAGATCACGAACTGCCTGATATTTGCGTTCCTTCCTTATCTGAGAGAAGCTAAGATGCCCCAATCTTCTATGCCATATCCAGTGTTCATCATTCTTGCTTAGATATCATTGTTGTTCTCCTTCTTTGAATATGTATAAACTATTTGGAGTTCTTATGCCTTTGATCATTGTTTTTCCTATGTCAAGCTCATGAACAATACATCCATTTGATTGAAATATTACCTCAGTTCCTTGATCGCACATTTGACTGGCACTCAATATATTATGCTTTAAGCCATCAACATACATAACCTTTCCAGCTTTGACCTTCTTTTTCAAACGATCAGAACCTTTACCTTTTATGAATGCAAGGGTGTCATTTCCAAATGAGACCTTCTTTTCCCTTTCTAAGGCAGTATATGACTGAAGTTTTTCCTTATCACCTGTCATATGTTTCGAGCATCCACTATCAATGTACCATTGATTTTCCCGTCCTTCAACATATAAGGCTATCCCACATCTTTCTAGTTGTGGTTCTTTCTTTCTCCATGTTTTGGGAGTTAATGAATCTTGCTCCTTCTTAGTTGTTTGTCGAAACCTACTCCTACATTCAGAATCTTCATGACCGAAGTTGTTACAAATAGAACATTCTATCTCATTTTCAAGAGCAGAAAAGCTATTGTAGGTTCTTTTCATGACCCCAGTCATACTCCTTTGTTTTTGAGCTTCCCTAGTCATGATGGTCTTGTAGGCAACACATTGAGTAGCTTTGTGACCAAAGTTATGACAAGAGAAACATTGGCCATTGAAGAAATTCCTACGATTCTCAAACCTACCAACCAAATGATTGTAGTTTCCATTGACACCCATTCTTGAGGTAAATTGAGAATGATTTACCTGTGGTTGGTTGAAGCTTCTGTTCATCCTTGAAGTAGATTGTCCTTGATTTAATTGGTAATCTTTGTTCATTCTTGAAGCAAATAGTCCCTGATTTACCTGGTGATCTACATTATGCTTTTGCTATCAATTGTCAACCTGTTCACTTCTCCTTGCTGCATCAAGATAGCTTTTGGAAGTGGATGGCTTCTGTTCTTGCTTCTGTGCTTGAGATGCTTCTTCCGAATATCTGAGACCTGTCTTGATTATAGGAGAATGCTGCACTTTGATAATCTCATCTAAAGTTTTGAGATTCTTTAGAAAATATAAGATTAAGGGCTTTTGTTTTCTCAATTTCTTTTCTAAGTCCCACAATTTCACATTCTAACTCTTCATTGTGTTTATCTCTTTCAGCAAGTTGGAATGTTAGAGTATCTATGATCATATTCGTTTCTTCTAAACAGATTTAAGTTTAGAAATTTCTTCATAAAGACCTTCTTCATTTATAGCATCCAAGAAATCATCATCTTCAAAAGCCATCAAAAGTCTATCATCATTGCCTTGTTCATCTTCATCACTATTTGAAAGTCCATCACTATCTTCATGAGTATAATAGCTCTTCTTACTTACATTATGTTTTATGTTCCATCTAACTAGTTCCTTACCTTTATCTTTATGAGGACACTTGGCAACATAGTGACCGACTCTTCCACAAGAAAAGCATTTGAAAGGCAGCTTACCTCTGAATCTTCCAGTTCCCCGTTGAAGGTTCTTGACAAAGTTTAACTCTTCTTCTTCTTCAGACATATATCCTGACTTGTAATCTCCTTTTCCTGAGGCTTTGCATGCATCTTCTCTCTTGTCTGATGATCCCCCTTTTCTCATTTTGTAAGTAGTTAGAATTCGGTGCAGCTGGGACATGGTAAGACTTTGTAGATTTTGTTTTTCTTCTATGGCAGAAACTTTTGAATCAAACTTAGAAGACAACGATCTTAGAACCTTTTCAACCAAAACAACTTCTTTTATTTCTTCACCCAAGTTTTTCATACAATTTACAATCTCATCTATACATAGGAAATAGTTAGCCACACTTTCATCACTGTGCATTCTGAGACTTTCATAATGAATTCTAAGAGTTTGTAGTTTTGCTTGTTTTACCTGCTCATCTCCTTCATAACTCAGAACGATCTTGTCCCATATCTCTTTTGCGGTTTTGAGTTGCATAACCTTGACGAATTCTGATTGAGATAGACTACCTAATAGAGTGTTAACAACCTTTGCATTTGTTTCATACTACTTCTTACTAACTGTATTTGTAGGAGTTGCTGATGGAAATGTATATCCTGTTTCCACAATATCCCAAACTTCTGTACCCAGAGATTGAATATAGGTTGTGGTTCTTACCTTCCAATAGACGAAGTTGCTCCCATCAAAAATTGGTGGCCTGATGGATGCCTCTCTTTCGTAGTTGCTCATGATGATAGATCTTCCTTCAAGCGGTCAAGCTTCTTCTTCTGAAGGACCTGCTCTGATACCAATTGTTGGAAATAATACTGAGGGGGGGGGGGTGAATCAGTATTATAAAAATCTTTTCAATTCACACAAAAATTTGTATACGCAACTTCATTTAGTGAAAATAGCATGTATATGCAACTCTAATGAATGAAAATCGCGTATAACTTGCAGACTTATAATTTTAATGATTTCAGATGTTGATCATTAATTTGTGTGTCAGAACCATATAAATAGTAACCAGAAAAATAGAGCAGACATTCATACAAAAGAACACAAGATGTAAGGTGGAAACCCAATGTGGGTAAAAACCACCTGCTGCAATTTGTCTCTATGTTCTTCCAATTAGAAACTTCTTTTTGCAATGATTTTGTACTGGTGCAGTCTTAAACTAGTACGCAGGCTACTGCTTGTAGAAGGCTGCAACCTTCTCTCATTCTCCAACTTCACCTAGAAGGGAGCTACAACCCCCTTTAGCTCTTGTACTAGTTGAGGTACTAGTACGCAGGCTGCTACCTGCAGAAGGCTACAACCTTCTCTTTTCTTCCAGGGACCACATTTCATAAATTTTCAGACTGGATCCATGAATAACATCAATCATACATCAAGTATATCTGCAACAATCAATCTCCTTTGTACAACTCAATATAGAATCAACCAAACACTTCTCAGAATGCTATAACCAAAAAACAGTAACAGTAACCAGACACCAATTTTGACCCCTGAACACTGCAGCAATAAACAGAAACAACTAAAGCATATTTCATGAAATGTACGCTACTTCACAATGCAGAAACATGTGTACATATGCAGCTGTATCAATTCTAACCAACGTAGACGCTTTCTTCAATTGTTGAACCTGCGTGTATACGCGCCTAAAAGATAATTTACCCATTTTCTTAATCAGACATCAGTTATACCCATATTATCAGATTTATAGATCTAATCATGCGCCAATTATAACATAACGAAGATTACAAAGATACTACTATTCAAGCCATACAGTCTTGATCCATCAATAGAACTTATCCATCTTTTAGCACTCAGGTTCCTCCTTGGTTTAGATCTAGCAATGCACCATACACCAGTCACCAATATTCCAGATCTTGCTCTTCTTAAGATATTCAACACTTAGTCGACGCACTAGCCAAATGATCTCCTTCCTTTTTATAGTCCTAGGCCTTACTCAAACCACGATCCAAAACCATTATAGAACCAATACTAGGGACCCAATACTTGGGTTCAACACATTGGATGCAATACCAAGGATCAAAACCATAGGTTCAAATATGTCGGACTAAATACTATGGACCAAACATAAATTCTCCCACATGTATGCGCTTTTCTTGCATGAAAGAGCGTGCATACGTATACACGCCTTTTGATCGGTGATCCTGTGTGTATACGCGACTTTGATGAGAGGAACCTGCGTATACCTTCTTTTCTTCCATTCTGAGTGCTTGAGCTGTGATTTTTCATTTGAGTGAGTTGCCATCAAGGACAACACCTGTGCCATAGAGCCAAACCTGAGTCATAATGCCAACAGGACCTTCACCAGCTCTGTCTATCAAAGAAAGCCTTTCTGAAGGTCTTCTCATATTTTGTCATGTTTGCAAGTTCTCCTTCATGAGACATGATCTCTGGAGTCTCAACTGCACTTGAGGATGTACTGGTGTAGAAGAGTTTGGAAACCTTGACCTTCTTCCACTTGAGCCAACTATAGGGCTTTCAACCAACTTTCCTTCACCTCTTTTGAGTTTTAACCTTATAAGCATGACATAAACTTGCAAACAATTAAATCCTTCTTTGCACAAGCAAATATAGTAAGAAAAATCCAGTGATTTGATACCAACTTGATATGAAATGGAGAAGATTAGTAATGTTGTGCTAATTCCCCATTCAGAATAATACCCAAGATGCTTATCATTTGCTTATCAAGTGTTTAATAATTCACCATGTTTGCTTAATTAACCGATTCCCATGAGTTTCTTATGTAAATGTTATAAACAATTTACCATAAAACATATGTTGAACAACAACAAAATACAACACACAACACAAAGATTTGATGAGGAGTTCACCCCTCCTAGGCTACGTCTCCTTGGTCCAACTTCTAATGCTTGGACCTCTCTATTATGCTCAAAATTACAAAAAAAAAAAAAAAAAAAAATGTGTTTACAATGCTTAAATGCCTCTAAAACCTATCTCAATGAGTTCAGAATACTAAAAAATGGTTATCTAGCCTCTTTTTGCATCTAATTTGGATAAGAACTGAAGAAGTTATGACTTCTCCTAATTCTCCCACCATTTGTTCCACAAATTGCTAAAAAACTAGTAGAAACCCCCATTTCCACTCAAAATCCACTAACCAAGTGAATATTTCGCTATGCCGTGGGCTATAACATGTCGAACGTATCACAAATCACAATCGGTGAAGTTTGGTGGGTTGAAGGTCTTGTTAACACGGTGGTGATGTTGCGATAGCGATATCACGGACACGATGGGAGTATTAACTGGAATACGTAAAATATCACGTCCAGGGAATCCATCACAAAAACAACCCTTTTCTACGATTGCAATATGAGATAAATCGCGATTTAGCTTTATCAAGGGATGATTCTGTAATACTCATCCACTTGCGATATGTGATAGCGATTAGATTGCATCGTAACCTGTCTGCGTCGAGGCTGATTTCAAACATCTTTCTACCTGCGACTGCAATTTGCGATATGCAGGGGCCAATGGAAGCCTACCACTTGGAACCTCCTCATTTAGTGAAGGGCTTTGCCACGTCATCCAATCGTGCCATGTAGACAAGTCAAACTTGAACTTTGATTTGCTCTAACTTCTGCCTACAAGCTTTGATTTGAGTTTCGTTCACACCGTTGGATTCTGAATGACGATCTCTTCGATCTGAAGCTAAGTTTAACAAAATTCTAACATTTTTATTTTTTATTATAAACTTGAGCACCTGATCAATTCATCATAACCATTATCATCATAACATAAAAATGGTATATCAAAATTATTATCACATCGACTAATAGTAAAAGTGAAATAACCAGATCCTTGACCTTAGATCCTTAAATAATAGTGTATAAACCCTAAGAATATATCAAGGCTAATGTAATATCAGGGCCAATCAACCAGAGCAGGGAACTACAATCCATACTCAATTTTTGAAGGCTAGTTATCCCCTCAATGGATGAGACTTTTGGATTGAATATTGAGGGGAGAGATCTCAGTATTTTCTGCAAAATTACTAATTCTTCAACTAGTTTACCAAGTCCTCTTATAATATCAACAATCTCATCTATATGAAGAAAGAAGGTTGCAATAGTTTCATCTTCAAACTCCCAAACTATACTTTATGAGTTTGAAGTTTTCCCTTTTTCACTTTCTCACCTCGTTCATAGCTACTATTAATCTTGTCCCAAATGTTTGTTTTATACTTGTAGTACATCACCTTGAAAAAATATACATTTTGTTAGAGCACACAGGATGACATTATTTGCTTTTTCATTGTTTGTGTATTTCTCTTTATCATCTAGGTCAGTTGGAGGAGTTGCTAGAACCTAATGGCCACTCTCGACGGATAGCTAATTTCTAGTGCCTAGAGGCATAATATAGGTACTCATCCTTACCTTACATAATGGATAGTTAGTGACATCAAATAAGGAAGCTTCACTTGAGGAAGAACCCTTGTGGTTGGCCATGATCCCTTATGATCTACCTTCTAGTGGTTAAACTTTATTTGAAGGAACTTGGCTCTGATACCAATTGATGAATTTGATCATATTGAGAGGGGGGTGAACCAACATAATTTCCATTTTTACAATTAAATTAAACATTAACCATACAAGGAACAAATAAGAACACAAGATGTATTTGGAAATCCTTAAAGGGAGAAACCCACAATCTTATGTGTAATAATGATATATGTTTTGTAGGTTCCAACCTAATATTACATCAATTTAATGGCACCAACTAGAAGAAGACACCAATCCCCTAATTTTATAGGCTCCAACCTGAGGGAGACACCTATCTACTATTTTGTAATGATTATAATTTTTTCTCTACCGTGTTCTTCTCAACTCTGCACTCTACTCTCTACTTTCTGGTTCCACACTCAACTCATACTCTAATTTTCTCGACAATTCATAATTATGTACACTATACTTTATATCTTAGCCTATGTTTTTTCTCACTACTAGAAACAAATACTATTCTAATTACCAAATTCTCTTCTAGCTAATTCAGTACTCTATATTGGTCCTTATCTCTTACTTTTCTTGATCTGTTGCAGCTCTCATAGTATTACTAATTTTACCTATAATCTCTAGGCACTCACCTTATTCACATATGGATAGTTTCAGTAGCTTCACTATTTGTTCAATCATATAATTATACACCTTGAACTATTCCATTAACCTTTTATTTTACCATGGGTATCGACCCATAGTATTGACCCATGGTTTTGTTCATTAACTGAGTCTCATTCTGCAATCTTGCCAGCATGGTGTGAGACCACATTTCACGTACAAAATCAATTTTCTCTTCTATTTTGTCTTGATTCTTTTACATTTTCCCATGCAAAAGATCATAGCTCTCGAGTTTGGTCTTTGTTTTTTCATGGCGATATGCCACTCACTCTTCGGTTGAGTTGTTTCTTTTGTGACCAAGCGCTATGACAAGTGAATTGTGTAGATTTTACATCAAAAGGCTTGGCTTACAATTACTTTCCAACGTGTCGACATCCAAGACCCTTTTACACTATGGGTGTTATGTCTTAGCTTCATGTGACCTCTCGCTGTGACCTAGATCTATGCAGTATTAACTATAAAAAGAACCTTACATACTAGAAACAAGTTGTTCAAGATATTTGATAGGTTGTGGCACAATATGACCCACCATGCCACATCATATGCCACTTGAACTACCAATACATATGCCACATCCTCTGCAATAGCTAGGTAGGACTTGCCACATGTTTAAGTGTTGACTTGTAACAACCACATGTCATCAGCCAATCAACCAGTGGGATGGGGAAAAATTCCAAATTCTCCTACCATGTGTCAACACTAAATTTTCTCATGTCACTAATGTTTCCATCTATCATCCATATAGAAGTGTCACATCACAAGGGATATCGCATTGAGCGCATTTCTTGTGTTATTACCGAACATGTGTGAGCTTGATGTAAATGTGGATCATTGCATCTAGAGGATCTCAACCATTGGATCCATGCACACATGATTTTCCATAGCATTCGTGGATGTTGTGATATTGATGTAGATATGGGTAATTTTTCTTCTGTTTTCTCCACCATTTGATATATCACGTGCCTAAGAAAGTTTTAACTCCCACATGTGTTGTGCACCTAATATCGATCAAAGGCATTGATCTTGTTGGTGCTAGTGAATTTTGGCCATTGATGTTTCATTTAATGTTTGCACTAGTTTACCTAACCTCTTACTATTTTCCCATCACTATCTTCACCACTTGGTGCCACATCATCAATATTGTCCTCATCGTCATTTTTTTCATCTAGTGCCACCTGATGCACCATGTCAAACTTTCCACTTGTCAACCATCTCACCCTCTCAAAACTCTCAAAATGCTCACTACATAAATCTCCAAACTCTCATCTCACCCTTGCTAGTTGGTGATGCTAAATATCATATATTGGCCCTCAGTGATAAGGAGTGATGACTGAGGGGTAACCGTATTAGCCTTCTCGACTTTCTCAGTCTTTTAAGCTTGATTTTCTTGCATTGGCCTTCTAATCTTTCATAGTCTTCTTGGTTGGTATTCTCAACTTTGTTAGTCTTCTTAGATTAATTTTTCTAAATTGACCTTCTCATATTTCTCGGTCTTCTTGGCATGATTTTCTTGCTCGACCTATCATTCAGCTAACTCAACCCTCTTACCTTGACACCAATGACAACACTGCGAATGATAAAATATCTTGATAAGGCAATAGTTTCATAATTCTACAAAGAAAAAAGATCAAAGATCATTTATTTTTGAAGTGATTGTGTTATTGTGCTCTAAAATTGAATTATAGTGACCCTTTCAATAGTGGTCTAGTGAGAAAAATACATAAGATAAGCTCTATCAAAGGATTCTCTCATACTATATGATTTTTCTTACATATTCATTGGAAGGTTTCTTCAAAGAGACATTATTATAGGAATTTTGAAACTTTCTATAAATATGGGGGATCTTTGTTTCTTGAAACATAATTGACTTTTCGACTACTATAAATAATTTAAGCTTCATAGAACTCATATTATATATCTTTTGTTGTGAATTTTGTTAGCCAATCATAAAAACTGCTTTATTTGTTTATTCATCTATAGTACTCTACCCTATTTGAAAAAGGAAACCCTTCAACAAATATAAGAGTATTTCCAATCCATACACTTATGAAACAAGATCTTTTTCAAAGTTGAGTTCAATGTCGCTTATGAAGTAAGTCTACTGGGAGTTGGGCTTTCATGTCTGTTGTTGTGTAGCCTCAAGTCTTTGTTGTGGGTTGGGGTTTTGGAGAACTACAAGTTGCAAAGGTTATGGGAAGTTTGGCTGAGGTGGTTGCCCTTGTGGAAGGCCAGTCCCTATATGGGTCATAGCTTTATTCGTCCATTTATAGTAAACAATGTTAGAAAAATGGTGAGTGTAATGCCTATTTCCATAGAATGTATAGGGGAAATTAGTGGGAAACCTGTTTTTCTACCCTTTTTTTAGTTTAATTTTATTACTAGAAGTTTGATTTTGATTATCATTATTGGCATTTCCCCTAGATTAGGTGTTTTGGTTTTGAAGGTTGTTCCTCCTAATCATGGTTGACCGATTGTTGGTTTTTTCCTTTCTTCATTCCATTATTATATTGGGTAATGGGGTTAACCAAACTCAACTGCTCAAAACATTTATTGTTGTTGAGCTAGTAGAAGTTTGAAAAAAATAGACACCTTATGTTATTAATCGTGTGGTTTTCTTTGTAACAAGCTTGGAAATCCATGTAATAAAGTTAATAAAGGAAAAATAATAAGACTAAGGTCATGGGACACTTATTCCAAGCTAATTTTTGGGAAAAACATCCTAGTGGGTGTTCATTTTGGTTATTATGGCTAAAGGAAATTGGAAAAAGCAATGGAAAAGGCTTTGAAAAGGAAAAGAGGCATTGTTTCATATCTATTTATGAAAATAATGGAAATTAGGAGAAAATGAAGGTTGAAGGTTACAATTTACATTTGAGGAGGAAAATGAAGTAAAATAATGGAAATTGAAGAAAATAGAGACCTCGTTGATAAAAGGTCTTATGAGGATTAGTTCATAGACTTTTATCACTTCAATTTTGGAGCTCTCTCTCTATTCTCTCTCTCTCTCACTCTTGGACACATATTTTTCTTGGAGCACTTCAGCATTGGATCAAGGAAAGTAAAGAAGGAAAATGGAAGCAAAGATCAAGAAAGGAAGAGAAGGATCAAGTGGCTATAGCGGGATTCTTCATAGGTATCAAGTTGCATGTATGATTTCCTTGCTACTTTTGGAATGCATGGTTATGCATGTGTGGTCTTAGTTCTCTTGTTGTCATGGGCATGGGTTTTTCTATGTGTGACAGTGTTCTTCAGCCTTGCCTTGTCATTTCTAGATAGCTATGGTGTGATGGATTATCTTGTATTTGGCTGAGCTGGATTACTAGATGGTTTCAAAACTCAGTGAGTTGATCTCTGAAAGAAAGAAAACATGGCATAGTGATCCCTGAACCGGATTGTGATTGTGGTAAAGTCAGATAATGTGTGTCTTGGTGGGCCTAGGAATCCTTGGCTAGTGAATGGATAGATATACGGTAAAGCCTAGAGGTGTGTGCCCTCGATTAGGTCTAAGAATCCTTGGTCTGTGAATGGTGGGATATACGATAAATCCTAGAGGGTGGAGTCTTAATTAGGCCTAGGGATCCTCGACTGTTGTATGGTGGGATGTATGGTAAATCCTAGAGACTAGGAGATAAGACAATTCCTCATGGTATAGGTGGAGAAATTTGGTGGCATCCATGCTTGTTTGGGACCTAGTGATTTGGTGGGGATTATGGTAAAGCCTATTTTTATTGATAAGGGTGAGGTGTTTTAGCATCAAGAAGCCCTGGTTGATTTTGGTTATGAGCCCCAAATATATGTTTGGAATATGGCACAAGGATGATTTGCTAAAAGAAAGATTTGGTTCAACCAATCTATGGTTAGGTGGTACGTGGAAGTCCCAAACTTGGTTGGCTTATGAATTCATTAATAAGAGTTTATTCTCCTTAGTATTTCATGTGTATATGTACTGGTTCATATGTGGTATTTATGGATATTACATCCTTGTTATTTATGTTGGCTATAAGCATGGTTTTATGACAGATCTTAGTCATGGATCTTATCATATTTTTATTAATGAATGAATGAATGATGAATGTATGACCTAATAGATGTTAATTCATATATTATTAGAAGGCACTATAACTTCTTGGTGATTTTCAAATAAGTATGATAGCCCTATGCTTAGATCTATTATTATGACCTATAGATTACATATTTGTACATGTTTAACTAAATGCCTGTCATGGATAGTAGGGGTCCAGTCAAGTCATTGATCAAATGTTTTCATTAGTAACCTGTTTTCAGTGTTATTTATCATCCCTAAGAGTTTCATGAAGTTTTGGGAAGTGGCATGAATCCTGGCCCTGAAAAAGTGGCACAGAATCTAGGGTTGTTGGCTCAGAACTAGCTAAACAAGTCCCATAGTCATTGGCATGCCTTGTTCTGGGAGAGACTAGAGTCCTACAGGCACATTGTTTCATTTTCATGGGAGCAACATGGGTGTTATATTGGTGAAAAGTTGAGTTGCTTCAAGGGTTAAGCACTTGGAAGGGTTGGTTGGCTCCTAAAGGTTTTGTAGCATGTGTGGATGGTGAGTTTGGTTTAGTTTTGTTAGTTCCACTTCCTTAACTATACATGGGGAGTTGAATCACATCATAGTAGCCTCTTATCCCATTGGACCAGGTAGCTTGGGTAAATGTGGGAGGAGGCTGTTACAGATTGGTACCAGATCAAGTTTCATTCTCTTTGGGGCATGTTTAGTTTTTGTTCCATTTGGGTGTTATCTAATACCATAAAGTGGTATTAGAGCATGGTTCAACACTTGGATTGGATGGGTGAAATGTTTTCCATGCATATATGTCAGTTGAATATGTGTTATTTATGCTTGTGGTCTCTGTGCTTGTTATATATGCATGGTAGTGGTCATTGTTACAATTGTGTTGACATGTATAAGTTGATGATGTTGTTGTTAGGATGTGTTTGTCATGAATTCATGTCATTTGTATATGCATTTGTTATGCATGTCAGTGTCTATATGTCGTTATGCATGCATGGTCATGGTGAAGGTCGTTGTGCATGAGGTCATTGTATGTAGTTTATGTCATTATGATGTTGTTGGTATGTAATGATGCAAACATGTTGGATGAGATAGAGCAGGGGATGCATATCATTAGATAGAGGTTGCAACACTTGACATCGGGGTAAGAGCAAATCATCATACAGGTTTTTATGTTGGGCATGCAAATATGTTGGTTAACAGTTGTTATATGCATTATGGTTATATGCATGTTTTTCATTCTATTGTCGTTATGGTTATGTGCATGATAGGTCCTAATTGATTAGTGTGGTCATAAGCACATTTGTTGGATAGTCCTGCATGGTAGTTAACTTATTGTTATATGCATTGTGGTAATATGTGTGATGATTATGGTTATTACATCTAAGACCTTGATGTTATATGCTAATCTAGATTGGCCTGTGCAGATGGATATGGTTATGATATTTAGGTATGAGTCGATATATTTGTGATATTGTGTCGTACTAATTCAAACTGACTTGTGCAGGTGTGGTGGCCTCCCCTGAGATACATTAAGGTATGAGTTTGATTATGTCATTTATTTTGTGTTTGAGTGTTTGACTATGTCGTCTATTTGGTGTTTGAGTGTTTGATTATGTCATCTATATGGTGTTTAAGTGTTTAGTGTCTATTATGTCATCTATCTGTTGTCTAAATGTTCGATTAATTGCACAATATGAGTATGTGTTTATAATATTTCCTGAAGGAATGATCTTATTTAAAGATGGTTGTACTAACACATTATGTGTTGAGACAATTGATATACACTTGCGTGCAAGTGGGTGCTAGTTGTAATAATATGATTAATTTCTGTTAGTTGATTATGACATGGTTGTTAGTCTCGATAAAGCTTGATTTTAAATTAATATACATGATGTTTTGATCCTTGGAACATGTGGCTCACATGTGGAAATAGTTGCAAGGAAACATGCTTAGTATTAGCATGACAAGATAATAATTAATGTGTTTATATAATGAACAGTTGGGTGATGTGACAGTGCATAGTAAGAATCAATTGCAACAAGGTAAAAAACTAAAAGAAAGTAGTTGGGTGAGAACTCCTTTGGCTACGTTTGGAAACTGCAATTCGAGTCGAATGAGTTATTTGCATGGAAACTAGAAGTCTTCTTGACCCTGATCTTGATTGACATTATGTGCATACGCATTATATCTATGAACATGTACTTGACAAATAAATAGTTGGTTTCTAGTTATGGTTGGGTTCGTCAAGGGAATTGGATTCCATTGAGAAATGATATGCGTGTGTGTTCAGTTACAAGGTATTGTGCTTGGAACATTAAGGTAAGGTAACCAATGTATTGTTATATTTATTTACATACTGACAGTTATGTGTTTATGGTAGTATGATGTAGGGATTGCATGGAAAAAGAGACCACGGCGAAATATTGAAGAAGGCACGGGTTGAATTTCCTTTGGAAGCACTGGGAACCCATGGGAATTGAGTCATGGTGTCTGTTGAGAGTCCTGTGCTTTCGGTGCTTTGTGATTTGTTTACGCTTGATTGTAGTTTTGTTTATGTCTGGTGCAAGGCATTGCCACTCTTTTTGATGTTGAATTACTATTGGTTTTCTTCTTGTTTGTTTCTTGTCCTTGCCTTTATGTTTTGAGGGTTTTGGGAATTGGTTTGGGAAAGAGGAACTTAATGGATCTTAGGGAAAGCTGAAGGAAACCTAGTAGGTAATGTAAGACCCAAATGAAGCTCGGTGCATAAGTAAGGGTAGTTGAAGGAAAGAGTATGACATTTGGTTGGAATGGTGGGGTTCATTGGGGTAAATCGACTGTGGCAGGACAATCATGAAAAAGGTAACATGAAAGGTAGACTAAATGGATTTGAGGCATCAAATTCCTTCTCTATGTTGGGAACTATTTTTCTCCATGTTTTGTATGTTGTGCATGGATAAAGGGAGTTCTCTTAACCTTGACCTTATGCTATTTGGTAGTTATGTTATGATCATGATTATGCTATTTTTATATGTATATATGTACATATGTGTGTCATTGTCTGATGGGATCATGATTGTTTTATGCTAATGTTTATATATATGTATGTATGCATGTATATATGTCACTATCTGACAAGGTTGTCAATGATCATTCTTGTGGAGTAATGATTGCTTATGCAGTTGAATGGCATGGAAGAGGTTCCTAGTCTTATGGGGAATCAAGTGGGAAAAGTAGGCTTGAAAATTTATGAGGTCAATATCATGTGGATATGAGTTGATATTATGTGATTATATTGTGTCTATGTTTATGTCATGGACAGGTAATGCTGAGAGATGCATCAGTGGAATGAAAACAACACGATACACAACATGCTAGGATAAGCATGGATAATAGAGAGACCCTGGAAGAAAAGTTTCTTGTTAGAGATAGTGTGGTTTTGGATGTGCAGTGCTATCATTGTGTATATGTTGTGAATATTGCATATGAAATGCTAGGTATAGATGGTGTTATATACATATTGGATATGTGGTGTTGTGTACATATTGTGTTGTGAGCATGAAGGGTATGCGGTGTTGTGTGCATATGGTATTGTGCACATGCTGGATATGTGGTGTTGTGTACATATGGTGCTATGTACATGTTGTATATGTGATGCTATATACATATGGTGTTGTTTCCATGTTGTACATGTGGTGCTATTCACATATGGTGGTGTGTACATGATTATACATGTGGCGTTGTGTGCATGTGGTGTTGTGTACATGTTATACATGTCATGCATGTGGAATTGTGTACATGTGGTGTCATGTAAATGTCGTGCATATAGTGTTGTATATATGTGGTATTGTGTACACATTGTATAGGCGGTGCGGCGTACATGTAGCGTTGTGTACACGTTGTGCAGGTGATGCCATGTACATGTGATTAGGGAAAACTTTAAGGATGGAAATTTATTTTAAAGATCAGAAACCTTGGAAAACTATAAAACTAATGGTAATATTTTAGTAAAAGTATTCAAACTTATAATGATTTTATATAGTCTCTATAAACTTTTGGCAATCTTTAAGGTAAAATATTTTTTTCTTATAAATTTTTGGCAAATCATTTTTAGGAAAGAATGGGATTTGGCGATTTTTTGTTTTTGTTTGAAAAACCATATAAAATTAGCCTATTTGTGAATATTAGCACCTAAAATTTTCCGTGCGTGTGATATTATGCACACGTTATGCAGGTGGTGTTGTGTACAGGTGGCATTATGTACACTGTAAACACCCCACCCCACATTTACCCACTTTAACATACTTACCAAGGTAGATATGAGTTGACATTTATTATGCATGACCCAAATTCCAAGATGCAATTACATAAATGGGGTCTAACTTGCCAACACATGTTATTCATTTTTATAAACACTTTGCATACATAGTACCTGTAAGTCATGGATGCACAGTTTGGCCAATGTTTACATTAGATTCATCAGATGTTCATCAAGAAGGCTTGTTTCCCTGACATACTTGCTACAACAAACACATATTAGCTCATGCATCCATATAAAATAACCAAGACCCTGTCAGACCATCAAATAGATCTAGATCAAGAGCATATCGTATAATAATAAATACACCATGCATATACCATATAATTAACCAACAATTAAGCCATGAAGTCATGTAAACGATTAAGCTCATTGATTATCAATAAAGAATAATACGTACTAAAATATGCAAAGTACCAACCAAGTTAGGTATTGCCACGTACCATCCGACCATAGATTGGGTTGAACCAAATATTTATTTCAGCCAATCACCCCCGCGCCATATTCCAAGCATGAATTTGGGATCTGATGGGATAAACCAAACAAAACCAAACCAAGACTTAGAAAGGCTACACCACCTCAACCCTCAACCATTGATTTCACCTCATGGTCATACATAACTAACATCAACATATCAGTCTCTACACAAGCTGTCCAGGGCTCCAGATAATTTGTTCCAACCCGGCTCCAGGACTAGTAACTCAACCCATAGTTATTGCAGGGCTCCAGAGCGTTTGTCCAACCAAGGCTCCAAGACTAGTAACTCAACCCACCAAGGGCTTTAGAGCATTTGTCCAACGAAGGCTCCAGGACTAGTATCTCCACCCACCAAGGGCTCTAGTGAATTTTTCCAACCAAGGCTACAAGTCTAGTAACTCAGCCCAAGTTGTTTTAAGGCTTCCAAAGAGTTTGTCCAATCAAGGCTCCAAGAACTAGTAACTAGACCCACAACCATAAGGAACATGAGAACCAATTAGAAAACAAAAATGAAAAACCCACAACACAATGACTATCTAGGAAATGGCAAGGCTAGGTAAAATCATTGTTAATCCAGGCAATCCTCCATGCTAATGACAGATCGCAACCAAGAAACCACATGCATGTGCCATGCATGCCAAAACTAGTAAGGAAACCATAGATGCGACTTGATACCTACAAAGAAATCAAAATGTAGTTGTTGATCCCACTGTCCCCTTGCAGTTTCCTTCTTTCCTTTTCCTTATTTATCCAAATCTAATGTATGCCACACTCCTCCAAGACTTCTCCAAGAAAACTCTAAGTGATCCAAGTGGGTCTTCAGACACAGTGGCATGGGAAAAGTTCAAAATTCAAAGTGGCAAAAAGTTAATTATCTTGACATCAAGTCGAAATGCTCGTCGCCCTGATTCCAACGATGTGAACGACACTCCAATCTAAGTCCGAATGAAGGAGATAGAAGAAGTCAAAGTTATGGGTTGACTTGTAAGAAACAGAGGAAAGTGAAAGTCCAAGGATGCTCCTGGAAATAGTCCCATTGCATAGAGCTTTTCATTCTAAATCTACTGCAACTTAAATGGGCTAAAATGGACTTCGAATGATGAAGTTATCGCGAAAAGATGTTGCCTTTGTTCCTTTGAAAAAGGAGGCATTTCTTCTAAAAAGAGGCTGAAGGCCTTAATAAAGGAAAAATCGCATCAGAAGGGTTGAGCAGAGGACTTAAAGAAGAGGCAGTAGGAATCCCCAATTATGACCTTTGACTTATCGCATCAGAGATAGATCCGCATGTGATGTCGGGACCCCAGGTAGAGCGATGAAGCAATTGCAATTATCAGCATCGAAGTATACCTTGGTACAAAGGAAGAACCCTTGGGCCATTGTGAATGAAATATGTCGATCCATGGCATGTGATCTCAACCGTCAGATCGGAAAAGAGATCAACGGCCAGGATTTAATTGGCAGTCGGGAGATCGGTGATCCCCGACACAAAGGATCGATGCGATAGCGACCTACGATGTGATATCGACCATCCGATCAAGGAACAGATCAATGGTCAAGATTTAATCGGCAATCATCGATTGGTGATCCCTGACATAAAGGGCCGATGCAATAGCAACCTGCGATGTGATATTGACCATCCAAGCAAGGAACAGATCAACAGTCCAGATTTAATCGGTGATCGACAATCCCCGATGGCAGGGACAATGCGATTGTGATAGTGATGTGTTGATAAGGGCTGGACCCGACGGGATTATAGACCCGATTCTATAAAATTTGAAGTCCATTTTCTTTTTGAATTTTCTGTGTTATCCTGTGTATTTGGGGTTTGTGGCCAATCTGCCTATGTGATGCGATATGCCGACTAAAAGTGGACCCGACCGGAGATTAAGGCAAATTTCATGAAATTTGAGATCCGGCTTTTAAGCTTTGTGGTCGGATTTTCTTGTTTTTCCCGTGTATTGTTTGTTTGAACGAAAAGAGCTATTTCAGGGTTTTTGTTCAAACAGTCCCTATTATAAATGAACAAATCCCTGATTTAAGCGTGCTTGTAACAAAACATTGTTATAAAACCCAATGCACGTAGAAAAGTACAGGGGGGTGATTCCTTGGGAGGAAGATAGAGAGCTTGAGTGCCCAAGAGCTTGAGTATTGGAGAGCCAAAGGGAAGGCTGCGCCAGATGGAGAAGCAGAGCTAGATAGAGATACAGAGCGAGAGGTCCAGACAGAGCCAGAGAGCTAGATAGAGCTTGAGAAGTTACTCAGAGAAGCGTAAAATCCAGAAATCTTGAAATCCAGAGTGTCGCATAGCCGTAGCACCACAAAGCTTGATAGAGGCAAAATTATAAGACTCCTTTTGTAACTGATGCTTGTACTCTTCTTTTCATGCCATTTAATGAATGAAGGCATCCCCATTGATCGAGCAGGGCCCAGAGACATAGTCCAAGTTGGATGAACTCCGTTATCAAGTCTTGTTGTCTTCTTTTCATGCTTTATGTGTTTCTTCTTCTTCTCTCATGTGCACATTAGATTTCTATGGTTAAGTTTCAATTTCTACATGTGATTCTTTAATACATTCTTTAAGAAAAATATTCTTGGAATTAGTGGTATCAGAGGAGGTCTTTTAGATGTGAATTGCATGTTTGTATGCTAACAAGAAACAACCTCCAAAGAGGCGAAGGGAAACTAGAGTATTTTGATCCCAAAGTAGGTCGTGCACATCGAAGGAGAAACATGGCAGATGAAGAGGCTCATCTTGAAGAGGAACACAATTTCCGCAAAACCTTCTATTTGATGGCAGAGAATGTCGATTACTTGCATTCAAGGCTGGAGAAAGCAGAAGAGAGAAAACCATAAGAACAAGGTTCAACGCATGGAAATGGTGGAGAAGAACCCCCTCCTTCTCCTTCCACAAGTGAAAGTTATTCTTCCTCCCATCACCATCATCATAGGAATTCAAGGGATGCACACAAGAAACCTTTTTTTAAATTAGATGTCAAATTTTATGTTCCCATGTTTAATGGTGAAAGTAATGCAGAAAATCTTAATAATTGGATTAGGCAGATTGAGATCTACTGCAGGATTCATCAGATCATGGAGGATAAGGCAAAGATTTAATTGGCCTCTCTACGGTTGAGCAACACCACTCTCGTCCGGTGGGAGAGCAGATTGCAAAGTAGTAAGAATGTGGATAACCTTCTTGCCTCATGGCCTGATTTCATTTCTGCATTAAAGGAACAAATTTATCCCTTGGGTTACAAGCAAAAGACATTAATGAATTGGTAGTATTTAAGGCAAGGCAAAGGTTAGGATGTTCAAAGTTTTACATAGGACTTTAGAAAGAAAGTACTTAATTTGGGTATTGCACTTGATACACCTGAAGTAGTAACTAAGTATATTGGATCATTACATAGTTACATTATGCATTGATTATTATTGTTTGAACCTACTACCATTGACTCGGCCAGTGTAAAGGCCATTCATCTAGAAAATAGGGGAACACATGGACAAGATGACCACTCAAAGAGAACTGCGGCAGCCAAGAGAAGGGGAGAAAATCCCTCTTGCACACATTGTGAGAAAGAGGGGCATGACAAAGAGAATTGTTGGAAGCTACACCCTCAACTGAGACCTAAGAGGATTGACAAAAAGGGGAAGCAGAAGGTCGTCGCCATCATGCAAGAAGGCCAAGATTCCAAGTCAGAGGAAGATGAGAAGGTCATAGCTACAGGATTTGCATGGGGTATGCCCATTGACTTGGGGTCCGACTCAAGAGATGAGCCAACGTTTTCAGCCCTTGGGATCACAGCAGGAGGACCCATAGATTTGGGGTCTGATTTCGGCACTAAATCAAGGATTTCAACCAATATAATGAAGAGGGCACTCCCCGCAGCAAGACTCCAGGAACTTGAGGAGATCAACCATCACATCCAAGCAGAGAATGTTGAGCTAAGGAGGCTTCTACATTAGGCAAGGGAAGAAAACCAAAGATTACTACGCTAGTTGCAAGCCAAGGACGAGGCCTTGGAAAAGCCACAACATAGCTATCTGGAGGTAAAAAGTGATTCTCCGATTTCATATGATTTTCATGATGATGGATTTGCTTCTTTTGAAAAACATAATACAAGGATTGGATCCAAACTATTGAAGAAAATGGGGAATCAAGGAAAGGACCTCAGCATCAAAAGCCAAGGCATCATAAACCCCATCGAAGTTAAGGAGTTTTCGTGCCATGTAGGACTCGGATACACCAGAAAGGAAATGGGGGAAAGCTCCAATACAACTAGTAACCAACCAATGACAAGCAACGAAATCCCTTCCTCACAGTTCAGTGATAGTGAAGGCTCCATGAACACTTATCGAAGGAACACCAGGGGAAAGCACCCCAAGGCAGCTTCAAAAGTTTGGAGGAGAAAGAATCATTGTAGCCATTGCAACAAAGAGGGATACCAACAAACCACGTGCCTGATGCTCCATGTTCTAGAAACATCGCTAGAGGAGTCGAAAGGTGAACATGTTCAACAGATAAATCCACCCCATTCACAGTGGTCTACTTTATTAAGCTAGATTTTTTAGGGGTAGTAGCTTGTTATGGTCACCATTGTAAATCATACGTTGCAAGTAAATGTAAAAAAAAATGATGGTGTGTTTCCCATCACTTCAAAGATGCAACAATGATATTTTGGCCTTTCCTTATTAGTATTTGAGCTAGTAATTAATTTTTATGTAATCCTTGGCCAATGAGTGTGTGCTATGAACTCTGGGCAAGGAGGGGTTGTTGAGTCATGTGTGGTGTGCATTGAATGTACTAGTTTCATGTACAAGCGATTGAAAGTGTGGATTGAGATAGCGTGCTAAGTGTAAATGCTTTTGGGGTCCAAAAGATTTTAGTGGGGAGGATTGATCTCGGTGGATCTTTAGACACAGTGGCATGGGAAAAGCTCAAAATTTAAAGTGG
Source organism: Pinus taeda (assembly GCA_000404065.3). Lineage (NCBI taxonomy): Eukaryota > Viridiplantae > Streptophyta > Pinopsida > Pinales > Pinaceae > Pinus > Pinus taeda. The sequence goes on along the minus strand of APFE031361902.1, from coordinate 16,622 downwards.
CAGAAAGGAAATTATCTTGACATCAAATCGAAATTCTCATCACCCTAATTCCAATGGTGCGAACTACACTCCAATTCGAGTCTGAATGAAGGAGATAGAAGCAATCGAAGTTCTGGGTTGACTTGCAGGAAATAGACGAAAGTGAAAGTCCAAGGATGATCATAGAAATAATCTCATTGCATAGATCTTTTCATTCTGAATCTACTGCAACTTGAATGCGCTAAAATGGACTTCAGATGATGAAGTTATCGCAAAAAGAAGTTCCCTTTGTTCCTTTGAAAAATGAGGCATTTCTTCTAAAAATAGGCATAAGGCCTTAATAACGAAAAAATCGCATTGGAAGGGTTGAGCGAAGGACTTAAAATGGAGGCGGTAGGGATCCCTGACTGCGACCTTCGACTTATCGCATCGGAGATAGACCTGCATGCGATGTCGGGACCCCAAGTAGAGCGATGAAGCGATTGCGATTATTAGCGTCAGTGATTGGCGTCGGCGTATGCCTTGGTACAAAGGAAGAACCCCTGGGTTGTCGTGAATGTGATATGCTGATCCATGGCGTGCGATCTCAGCTGTCAGATTAGAAAAGAGATCAATGACCAGGATTTAATCGGTGATCGGGAGATTGGTGATCCCCGACACAAAGGGCTGATGCGATAGCAAATTGCGATGCGATATTGATCGTCCAATCAAGGAATAGATAAATGGTCTAGATTTAATCGGCGATCGGCAATCGGTGATCCCCGACACAAAGGGTCAATGTGATATTAACCATCCAATCAAGGAATGGATCAATGGTCCAGATTTAATTGGCGATTGGTGATCCTCGATGCTAGGGACAATGCGATTGCGATAGCGATGTGCAGATAAGGGCAGGACCTGATGGGCTTATAGACCCGATTCTATAAACTTTGAAGTTCGATTTTTTCAGATTTTCTGTGTATTTGGGGTTTTGGCCAATCTGCCTATGTGATGTGATATGCCGACTAAACATGGACCCGACTGAAGGTTAAGGCAGATTTCATGAAATTTGAGATCCGACTTTTAAGCTTTGTGGTCGGATTTTCTTGTTTTTCCCGTGTATTGTTTGTTTGAATGAAAAGAGCTATTTCGGGGTTTTTGTTCAAATAGTCCCTATTATAAACGAACAAATCCCCGATTTAAGCACGCTTGTTACAAAACAATGTTATAAAACCTGATGCACGTAGAAAAGTACAGGGGGGATTCCTTGGGAGGAAGACAGAGAGCTTAAGTGCTCAAGAGCTTGAGTGCTAGAGAGCCAAAGGGAAGGTTGCGCCAGACGAAGAAGCAGAGCTAGATAGAGCTGCAGAGCCACAGAGCGAGAGGGCCAGACAGAGCCCGAGCAGTTACTCAGAGAAGCATAAACGCGAGAAAGCTTGAAAGCCAGAGCACCACAGAGCTGCAGAGCCACAGATCTTGATAGAGGTAGAATTATAAGACTCCTTTTGTAACTGATGCTTGTACTCTTATTTTCATGCCATTTAAGGAATGAAGGCCTCCCCATTGATCAAGCAGGGCCTGGAGACATAGTCCAAGTTGGATGAACTCCATTATTAAGTCTTGTTGTCTTCTTCTCATGGTTTATGTGTTCCTTCTTCTTCTCTCATGTGCACATTAGATTTCTATGGTTAAGCTGCAATTTCTACATGTGATTCTTTAATACATCTATAAGCAAAAGATTCCTGGATCACTAAGTGTCCAAGGGTATGAGAGAGAGAATACAATAAGATCCATAAGTGAACTGACAAAAGTCTGAGAAAAAAATATTTCTAACTGATCCTCAGAAGCCTTTTTATCAATGAGGCCTATATTTTCTTCATTTTCCATTATTTTTCTTCAGTTTCCTCCTCACATGCAAATTTATGACCGTTCACCTTCCTTTTCTCCTAATTTCCATTATTTTCATAAATAAAATATCAATTAATGCCTCATGCCTTTCGAAAGCCTTTTCCATTGCCTTTGCCAATTTTGTTTAGCCATAATAAACCAAAATGAACACCCACTAGGATGTTTTTACCCACCATTCAACTTGGAATAAGTGTCCCATAACCTTGGTCTTATATTTATTTACAAAATCTTTTAACTGGGGTTGTTACTGAAACCTCCCCCTTGGGGGGAACACTGTCCTCGATGCTCAATGACACTTATAAACCAGCAAGTCACTGAAAACAAAACATACTTCCCATGGAGATTTACAACACAGCTTGTTGCAGTATTTATAATGACATCCTACTGAAAACATGACAAAAATACCACTTACTGGAGATTTATAACACAACTCATTACGGTATTTACAGTCACAACCACATATACTTATACACATTCGCTTCAATCAACAAATAACCATACTATCTATGGAACTTTATAAATACACCTCTATACAATATATACAATAATATACACATGTGCACATTTTCTCAACCAACAAATAAAAGGATGTGATGCCTGCATCTGCAATAAGGGAATCCAGAGGATCACACCTCCACCCTCAAAGTAATACCAAGATTCACCTCCTTCCCAGGAAGTCCAGAATCCACTGCCAAATTCAAAGTTGCATCCAATGTCGAGCACTACAATCTTGTGCCACATATCCTATAAGTGAACAATTGTCGTCTCATTGTTCAAGGGCACATTGCCAATGTGTATTTGATTCCATATGGCAATGCTAATGACCAAAACAAATACATTCCCTAGCCTTCCCTTCTCTGCTACATAGCCTCTCAAGAAATCCAGTCACCCTCTTCCATGTAGTCACACACCTTCCAAGTTTTGCAAACATCCCCTTCTCTGCTACACAGTACCTCGAGCGACCCCTCATTTAGAAAGGTTTCCTCGCATTGGAAGTTCCAAAAACCAAGGCATATCCCTGCCTCAAAACCAGCATACTGATCATAGCATGCTCATGGAAATAAATGGACACTATTGGGTACCAATGTCCCATATTAGCCCTACTCATAAAGTGCTTTACCAGCATACTTCTTACTTGTTCCAATTCCTTTTGTTGTTGTTGCTAATTCTTGCAGTCGGTTTCAACCACCCAACAGGGAATTTCCATGCTTTCTTGTACCAATCACATATTTTATATTAGATTAAGAATCAATTGAAATAAACTCACATCATACCTCATCGATGGCTCGTCAATACAATACACTTGCAATTTTGTTCACTTCTTGTTGCAACAAGTCAAACTAGTTGTTTGATCAAATCACCATGTATAAACATATAACATTTGGTTAGCTCAAAACATGGCCATCATAATCTAAATCATAGATCACATGTAACCATCATAAGATAGAATCATAGATCACATGTAATCGTCATAAACTAGAATCATAGATCACATCCATAATTAAAACTAAACTAAAATACTAATACTTAGCCTTTAGTCAATCATTTTCTTCTATCTTTGTCCTAGTCCTTTCCGTATACACACCAGATTGGTTTCCACACCCAAAAAACACCTAATGCCTTCTCTTCAACCAATTACACATACACATAGTGTGCATCACACACATACAACCACACACGACATACAACCATGCAATACATGCACCTACACCTAGCATATGACACATGCACCTATGCCCAATGTACAACACAACACATACACCTACATCTAGTGTACGACACAACATAATACATACACCTACACCCAATGTACAACACAATATGTATACATACATAGAGTACAATACAATGAATACACATGTCGTGATACCATGACTACATAATACACATATAAAGTACCTTATGCCTGCAATGCAACACGTCTGACATGCACATAATAACACATGTACACTAGTACCATATGTACAACATGTAAACAGTACCACCTCTGCATAGCACCACTTTCACAACGTGTGCACAGCATCACATGTACACTGCACCACTTGTACAACGTGTACACAGTGCCACATGTACTCTGCACCACCTGTACAACGTGTATACGATACCACATGTAAACTACACCACATGCACAACATGTACATGACACCACATGTACATTGTGCCACATGCACACAACACCATATGTGCATAGAACCACATGTATAGCATGCACACAACACCATATCTACATAGCACTGCATATACAAAACGTACATAGCACTATATGTACACAACGCCCCAACATGCGCACAACACCCATATGCACACAACATCGCATATTCATCATGCACACAATATGATATGTGCACAACGCCGCATATACAACATGTACATAGCACCATCTATACCCAACACTGCCAATGCAATATGCACACAACATCATTTATACAACATGCACACAACACCACAGGTACAATCACTTAATATATAATATGCAAAACGTATACACAACATAAGCACTACACATCCAAAACCACATTGTCCTTACCAGGCAACCTTGCTTCCATTGTCTCTCTGCCATCCATGCTTATCCTAGCATGCTGCAGATCATGTTGTTTTCATTTCACGGATGTATCTCTCAGCATTACCTGTCCATAACATAAACATAGACATAGTGTAAAGACATAGTATCAACTCATATCCACATGATATTAAGCTGGCCTAAATTTGTAAATGTTGCTCTTCCCACTTGATTCCCCATAAGACTATGAACCTCTTTCCTCCATTCCTCCACAAGAATGATCCCTGACAATCATGTCAGTCAACGGAATACATATATAGACATCAACATAATCGTGATCACAACATAATTACTAGATATCATAAGGTCTAAGTTAAGAGAAATCCCTTTATCTATGCACAACATGCACAACATTGAGAACAACAGTTCCCAACTTAGCCAAGGCATTTGTTAATTTAAGCTCATTTACTTTACCTCTCCCGTTATATTTCTCATGATTGTCTTGTCACCATCCATTTGCCCCAATGGACCCAACCAATCTAATTGGTTGTCATATTATTGCCTTTAGTTTCCCTTATACATGCAACGAGATTCATCTGAGTCTTTCATTACCTGTTGGGTTTCATTCAACTCTCCTTGAGCTCCATTAACTTCCTTTTCCCCCAAACAGTTTCCAAGACCCTCAAAACATAGGAGACAAGAATAAAAGGAAAACCAGAAGAATTCCATGGAGAAAAAACAACAATACAACACCACAAACAAAGTGGCATGGCCATGCACCAAACACAATCAAAACCATAAATCAAGCACAAACAAATAAAAAAACATCGAAAAATCAAGACTTCCAATAGACACCATGACTCAACCCCCATGGTTTCCTTATGCTTCCAAGGATTCATGAGTGAAAGCTTAGCCCAAGCCTTCTTCAAGATCTATGGCAACCTCTTTTGTCATTTGATTCCCTTCATCATGCAACATTAGCTCATGTTTTTATTCATGCCATTATAAAATTATAACTCAGCCTCTTATCTCATATGTCAACCTTAATATAACACATATCCACATAATGTCAATCAAGATTAAGGTTAAGAAAACTTTTGTATTCTTGTAAAACACATTCATTTGGAATTGTTGTTTCCAAACATAGGCAAAGTAATTCTCACCCAATTCCGTCCTTTTATCTTTTTACCTTGCTGCAATTGAGTCTTATTATGTTCTATCACATTCACCCAAATTTTAGTTATATAAACAAATCAACTATTACTATGTCATGATAATACCAAGCATGTTTGCCTTGCAACTGTTCACACATGTCAGTCACATGTTCCAAATATCATGACATCATGTCAATTAATTTGAAATCATCCTTTACCAATACTAACATCCATGACATAGTCTAAAATCAACTCATAGTAGTTAGTCATAGTGCTACAACTACCACACACTTGTATTCAAGCGCATATCAACTTTCTCAGCACATATTGTGTTAGTACAACCATATTAAAACAAGAGCATTCATTCATGAAATCTTGCAAGAACATACTCATACCATGCACTTAATAAAGCATTCAAACAACCTATAAAGATACCCCCTTACTATCCATGGTCCACACTAAGATAGAAGGAGACAACTACTATAATGGTATGATCTCCAATGTCCAATTATGGAAATGGGATCTCCAAAGCCCTACTAAATTTAACCACGGCTAACAAAAATTGATTTTCATTTCTCATACATTTTGGATGATATCAAATTAGAAACATTAAACCTATTCCACTTGTAACATACTAACTAAAAATATGCCACATAATCAAGCCACTTTTCCATTCCCTTACATGCAACTTTTCAAATTCCTTGCATGCAAATTTTCAAATTCCTTGTATGAAACTCTTCAAATTCTTTGCATGTGAATATGAACAGATGAGCTACAACAATATTATGATACTACAATGCTATCCCATTCAAAAATTAACATTTTCTTCAAATAATTACCATGGTATTACATTTTCTTGAAACAACTATTATACTATTATATTTACATGTAAGCATTTCTTCAAACATTTTACATGCAAACTAATATAGAAAACTCTTTGCATACAAGTAAGCATATATCAACTACAACAATACTATTACACATCAATACTATCCCCAACCAAAAACAACATTTGTATGCAAGTAATCATTGAAATATTTAAGCATTTCATCAAACACTTTGCATGCAAACTAATATAGCAAATGATTCAATGCATATATACTAAATTATAGCCATAAAAGTTATGGAAAATGAACCATATGATTAGTGGGAGCCTACCTCACTATGCCTCAAGTTTCAACTTCTGCAATTTCATATATGAAAATTCATAACAAAAATACCAACACAATCCTATTTGGTGCACAATTTGAGGATCATTTAGGAAGCTCGACTTCTATTTGTCCTATATCCTGAAATATAGTGACTCAATGTCTGAAATTTTTATCACAATATCAATGGGATCCACCCTGTTTTTGGAAAAGAAATCAGCACCTGATACTTCCCAGAAGAAAAGTGATAACATAAATGCCAACATGACCTGTTTGAGGCCTGATTTTAGGAGCATTCAACAGGCTCGACTTCCTATGTTCATATCTCCTAAAATGTTTGGACTAAATATCTGAAATTTCTACCACATGATCAATGGGATGTTACCTCAATGTGGATCATTTTTAAACTTTTGGAACCTAACAAAAGATAAGTTATGGAAAAAATTTCAACCTTACCTGTTTAAAGATGCATTCTAGAAGGTCATCTTCCACAGGTCATATCTCCTAAAATATTGTGAACCAATATCTAAAATTTTAACCACATTATCAGTGGGATTTACCCGCAATGTGATAAATTTCAGCTTTTGAAACTCTACAGAATAAAGTATATAGAAAAAATTAAATCGAATGTATTGATTGAGCCCATCTAGTCCAAGTGTTTGAACCTGGAAGCTCTAATACCACTCCATAAACACCCCACCCCAAATTTACCTACTTCAACATAATTACCAAGGTATATATGAGCTGTGAGTTACTATGCATGACCCAAATTCCAATATGCAATTACATAAATGGGATCTAACTTTCCAACACATGTTATTCATTTTTATAAACACTTTGCGCACATAGAGCTTGTAAGTCATGGATGCGTAGTTTGGTCACTATTTACATTAGATTCATCAAATGTTCATCATTAAGGCTTGTTTCGCTCACATACTAACTCCAAAAAACACATATTATCTCATGCATCCATATAAAATAACCAAGACCATGTCAAACCATGAATTAGATCTAGATCAAGAGCATATCGTATAATAATAAATACACCATGCATGTAGCATATAATTAAAGAACAATAAATCCATGAAAAATCAGTCATGTAATGAATAGTAAATAAAAAATTATGCTAATTGATCATCAATAAATAATAGCACCTATTAATATATGCAAAGTACCAACCAATTCAGGGACTTCCACGTACCACCCAACCATATATTTGGTTGAACCAAATATTTCTTTCAGCCAACCACCGTTGTGCCATATTCCAAGCATGAATGTGGGATCTCATGGGATAAACCAAACTAGGGCTTCTAGAAGCCAAACCACCTCAACCCCCAACCAGTGATTCTACCTCACAGTCGGACATCACTAACATCAACATATTGGTCTCTACCCAAGTTGTCTAGGGCTCCAGAGTGTTTGTTTTAACCTAACTCTAGGACTAGTAACTCAACCCATCGTTGTTGTAGGGCTTCTGAGCATTTTTCCAACCAAGGCTCCAAGACTAGTAACTCAACCCACCAAGGCCTCTAGAGTGTTTTTTCAACCAAGGCTCTAGGACTAGTAAATCAACCCAAGTTGTTCCAAGTCTTCCAGAGCGTTTGTCCAACCAAGGCTCCAAGAACTAGTAACTTAACCCACAACCATAACGAACATGAGAACCAATCAGAAAACAAAAACGGAAAACCCACAACACCATGACTATCCAAGAAATCAAAAGGCTATGCAAAACCATTGTCAATCTAGGCAATCCTCCATGCCAATGACAGATCAAAACCAAGAAACCACATGCATATGCCATGCATGCCAAAACTAGAAAGAAAACCATACATGCAACATGATACCTGCAAAGCAATCTAATTGTAGTTGTTGATCCTGTTTTCTCCTTACACTTTCCTTCTTTCCTTTTCCTTCTTTCTCAAAATCAAATGTATGCCACACTCCTCCAAGAGTGATCAAATAAAACTTTGTGTGTCCAAGAGTAGGAGATAGATAATATAGTTAGAGCCATAAGTGAATTAACAAAAGTATGAGCAAAAAAGCTTGCCAACTGATCCTCATAAGCCTTTTTATCAATGAAGCCTCTATTTTCTTCATTTTCCATTATTTTCCTTCAATTTCCTTCTCACATGCAAATATGGACCTTTCACCTTCCTTTTCTCCTAATTTCCATTATTTTCATAAATAAAATGCCAATTAATGCCTCATGCCTTTCCAAATCCTTTGATATTGCATTTTCCAATTTCCTTTAGCCATAATAAACTGGAATCAACACACAATAGGATGTTTTTACCCACTATTTAGCTTGGAATTAGTGTCCCATGACCTTGGTCTTATATTTATTTACATGAATTTTTAACCGCGGTTGTTGCATACACGTTGTACATATGGTACTAGTGTATAGGTGGTATTGTGTACATGTCGTACATGTTGTGTTGCGGGCATGTGGTACTATGTATGTACATTGTGTAGTCATGGTATCGTGTCATGTGTATTTCTTTTTTTGTGCTCTATGTACGTATATGTATTGTGTTTTACACCGGATGCAGGTGTATGTTTTGTGTTCTACACTGAGTGTAGGTGTATGTGTTGTGTTATGTGACACATGTGGGTGTATGTAATTTGTGGTTTTGTATGCCATGTGTGGATGTACGTGTTGTGATGTACATTGTGTGTAAGTGTACATCATTGAAGAGAAGTAAAGGAACTAGGTGCTTTTTAGGTGTGGAAACCAATCCAGTGTGTGTACAAAAAGGACAAAGGACAAAGGTGGAAGAAAAGGATTGATTAAAGGATAATTATTTTATTTCAAATTTATTATGCATGTTATCTATGATTCTGATTCATGATTTTGATCTATGATGTTTTGGTTTTGAGCTAACCTAATGTGGTATGTTTATACAGGATGATTTGGTCAATATTTAATTTGACTTGTTGTGACAGGAAGTAAACAAGATTGCAGGTGTACCTTATTGACAAACTACCAAAGAGGTATGATTTGAATTTATTTCAATTCATTTTGAAACTAATGGAAATTATGTGTATGGTACAGGAAAGCATGAAAATGCCTAGTTGGGTGGTTGGAAATGATTACACAAATGTTAGCATCAATATCAAGAAGAGGAATTGGAATAGTCAGTAATACGTTGGTAAAGCACTTCAGGAGCAGGGCCGTTATGGGACAATTTTTCCCAATAGTGTCCATTGATTTCCATGAGCATGCTATGACCAATATGATGCTATTGGGGCATGGGTATGCCTTGGTTTTTTGAACTTCTGATGTGAGGAAGCCTTGCCAAGGGATGGATTGCCCAAGACAGGGGATGTCAAGGAACTTGGAAGGTGAGTGACTACACGCAAGGGGATGACCAGATTTCTCGAGGGATTGTGTAATAGAGAAGGGAATGTCAGGGATGGATTTGTTTTGGTCATTATAATTTCTAGATGGAATCAAATGCACATTGGGAGCGTTCCCTAAAACAATGAATCTGTAACTGTTCAATGAGAGGACAAGTGTTGCATGATTTTAGCGTTGGGCATTGGATGCAGTTTTGACTTTAGCAGTGGATTCTGGACTTCCTAGGATGTAGGTGAATCCTGATATTAACTTGAGGGTAGAAGTGTGAGCCTATGGATTCCTTTTTTGTAGATGCAGGCATCGTATCTTTTTATTTGTTGGTTGATCAAATGTGCATATCTATATATGTGTATATTATTGTATCGAGCTATATTTATAAAGCTCCATGAAAAATATGGTTATATTCTAGTTGAAGCAGATGTGCATAAGTATATGTGGTTGTTATTGTAAATACCATAATGAGATGTGTTATAAAGCTCCAGTAAGTCGTATGATTGTCAAGTTTTTTGTCATTGTAAATACTGCATCGAGTGATGTTATAAAGATCCAAGGGAAATATGTTTTTCTTTTCAACAGTCTTGTTGCTTATAGGTGTCATTGAACACCGAAGATGATGTTCCCCAGGAGGGGGGGGGGGGTTCTATAACATCCCTGGTCAAAAATCGATGTAATAAAGGTAATAAAGGAAAGATAATAAGACCAAGGTCATGGGACACTTATTCGAAGCTAAATGTTTGCCAAAACATCCTAGTGGGTGTTCATTTTGGTTATTATGGCTAAAGGAAATTGCCAAAGGCAATGGAGAAGGCTTTGAAAAGGAAAAGAGGCATTGTTTAGCATTTATTTATGAAAATAATGGAAATTAGGAGAAAAGGAAGGTGAAAGGTCACAATTTTCATGTGAGGTGGAAAATGAAGGAAAATAATGGAAATTGAAGAAAATAGAGGCCTCATTGATAAAAAGGCTTCTGAGGATCAATTCATAGACTTCTATCAGTTCAATTTTGTATCTCTCTCTCTATTTTCTCTCTCACACTCTTGGACACTTAGAGATTTCTTGGAACATTTCAACATTGGATCAAGGAAAGCAAAGAAGGCAAAGGGAAGCAAATATCAAGCAAGGAAGAGAAGGATAAAGCGGATAAAATGGAATTATATGCATGTATGATTTCCTTGCTAGTTTTAGCATGCATGGTTATGCATGTGTGTTCCTAGTTCTCTTGTTGTCATGGGCATGGGTTTTTCTACATGTGACAATGTTCTTCAGCATTGTCTTGCCATTTCTGGATAGCCATGGTGTGATGGGTTCTCTTGTATTTGGTTGAACTGGGTTTCTGGATGGTTTTGAAATTGAGTGAGGTGGTCTCTCAAAGAAATAACACATGGCCTAGTGATCCATAAATCAGATTGGATTGCAGTAAAGCTAGATAATGTGTGCCTTGGTGCGCCTAGGAATCCTCATCTAGTGAATGGTGGGATATACGGTAAATCCTAGAGGTGTGTTCCCTCGATCAGGCCTAAGAATCCTTAGCCTGTGAATGGTAGGATATATGGTAAATCCTGGAGGGTGGAGTTTTGATTAGGCCAAGGGATTCTCGACCATTGTATGGCAGGATGTATGGTAAAGCATAGAGACTAGGAAATAGGAAAATTCCTCACGGTGTAGGTGGAGAAATCTGGTGGCATCCATGCTTGTTTAAGGCCTAGTGATCTGGTGGAGATTGTGGTAAATCATGTTTCTATTGATGGGGGTGAGGTGGTTTAGCCTCGGGAAGCCCTGGTTGATTTTTGTTATGAGTTCCACATTCATGCTTGGAATATGGCATAGGGGTGATTGGATGAAAGAAATATTTGGTTTAGCCAATCTATGGTTGGGTGGTATGTGGAAGTCTCAAACCTAGTTGGCTTATGCATTCATTAATAAAAATTTCTTCTCCTTGGTATTTAATGTGTAAATGTATTGGTTCATATGTGGTATTTATGATTTTTGTATCCTTGTTATTTATGTTGGTTATATGTTGGTTATAAGCATTGTTTTATGATAGATCTTATTCATGTCTCTTATCATGTTTTGATTAATGAATTAATGAATGATGAATGTATGACCTAATATATGTTAGTGCAGCTATTATTAGAAGGCATTGGACCTTCTTGGTGATTTTCATAAAAGTATGAGACTCCTATGCTCAAATATGTTATTATGACATGTAGATTACATATTTGTGACAAGTTTGACAAAATACCTATCATGGCTAGTAGGGGTCCATTCAAGTCATTGATCAAATTTTTGCATTAATAACCTCTTCGCAACGTTATTTATCATCTCTGAGAGTTTCATGAAGTTTTGGGCAGTGGCCTAAGTCCTGGCCCTGAAAAAGTGGCACAAAATCTTGGGTCGTTGGCAAAGAAGTAAATGAAAAAGTCCACAGTCATTGGCATAACTTGTTGTGGTAGTGATTGGAGGCCTATAGTTGCATTGCTTCCTTGTCATGGGAGAGACTAGGGTGTTAAATCAGTGAAAAGTTGAGTTGCTTAAGGGGTTAAGCACCTGGAAGGGTTGGTTGGCTCCTAGAGGTTCTCTAGCATGCTTGGAAGGTCAATTTGGTTTAGTTTCATCAGTTCCACTTCCTTAACTATACATGTGGAGTTCAATCACATCATAGTAGCCTCTCATCACATGTTTATCCTAGTGGACTGGGTAGCTTGGGTAAATGTGGGAGGAGTGTTATGAAACCAGCTCAAGAAAAAGATAGAAAAGATAGATCAACGCCTTAGAATTCAGCCTCTTCGAGGGGGCAACATCCTTTACATTACATAAATGAACAATTCTTGGA
>APFE031361901.1:5146-21358 GCA_000404065.3 Pinus taeda | reverse complement strand
TAACAGTCGCTTATCATTCAATAGAAAAGAGAGAAGAATTACAACCACTTAAGGCTTGACGCTGTAAATCTCCTCCAGCTGGGTCAGCAGTCTGACATGTCTTGCAAAGTCACTTTCTCTCTCAACAATCCGGCAGCATAACCTCTCTTTCAGCTCTTAGCTCATACTATCGCTCTCACTAACTTGTCAATTCTTAGCACTATAGCAACACTAGCCTGTTCAATGTGGGGAGACAGGCATTTATAGATGGGGGGAGAAGAGATATACGTCGTATGTGGACACCTTCTGAGATTTTGGCATTGTCTCAAAATAACCATTGAGCTGGGTTGTCTTGGATGGAAAAGACGACACCCGACTGCTTTTATGGGTTTTTTCCTCAGAGAACTGGGTGAGTTATGGAGGAAAAAACATTCCAGTGCGCGCTGGCCAAAAATCATGCCCAAATTGTGTGGCGCGGGCCGTGCTCTATGGAAGAGCGTCTATGGGCGCGCCCTCTTTGTAGGGACTGGGACATTGGCGCGAGTAAGACACTGTTGTGTCGCGCTAATGGAAAAAAAGGTATCTTTTAAGGTTAATCTCAAAAGGGTGTCTTCAGGGTTATTGAAATTAATACTCAGGAGACCTCAATGCAAGTGTTTTCAAGTTATGTCACTGGTCACAGGTCCGTAAATGTGTCCTCCAATGTGTGACAGCGGGGGGTTAACAAGGACGGTGACCAACGGTGACAAATTACTGCGTAACAAACACCATCCGTTGGCAATGGGTTTCCTTCCAGCCGACAACTTCACCAGATCCCAAGCCTCATTTTCGTGCAAATATGCCATTTCATCAACCATGGCCTCTTTCCAGAGTATTCCATCCTCTGCATCTACATATTCCTTCACAGTTCTAGGATCATCATCAGTAACAAATAAAGGAAATTTTGAACAAAGAGAAGATAGACTAGACCTTTCTAGTTTCCTTCTTTCTAGAACTTATCTTCACACAACCGGAGTTTGTGAATGTTCATATTCTAATTCCTCTTCTACTGTAGAGTCTAATTCTTCCTCGTTTAGCTCAAACTCTATCTTCTTATGTTTCTTTGGTTGGACTTCATGTTTAATAACATATTTCACCCCTCTGAACACAACATCTCAACTGTACACAACTTCCTTGTTACTGGATTCCAAAGTTTATAACCCATTAAACCATCCTTATACCCAATAAAAATGTAAGTTTTAGATTTACTATCCAACTTTATTCTTTTCTCCTTTATAACATGTACATATGCATCACATCCAAATACCCTCAGATGTGAAAGAGAGGGTTTCTTACCAGTCCATACCTCTTGTGGAGTCTTATCCTCCAACATTGATGAAGGGGATTTGTTGACCAGGTAACATGCAGTGTCCACTGCCTCTGCCCAAAATTCATGTCCTAACCCACCACCACTGAGCATGCTTCTTTCCCTTTCCATCAACATCTTTCTCATTCTTTCAACAATTCCATTCTTCTGAGGTGTGTATGGAGCAGTCTTCTGTCGTGCTATACCACACTCCTTATAGAATTCTTGAAATTCCTTCTTACAAAACTCTGCACCATTATCTGTCCTCAACACCGTTATCTTCTTCTTTGTCTAGTTTTCCACCAGAGCCTTAAATTCTTTAAACTTGTCAAAGACTTCATATTTATTCTTAAGGAAATATATCCATGTATTCCTTGAAAATCTTTCTATAAATGATACATAGCACATAGACTTACCCAGTCATGGAACCTTCACAGGTCCAAACACATCACTGGGCACAAGCTCTAATATTCGTTTTGACCTCTTACCACCAGAGGGGAATCTCACCCAATTCTACTTCCCATATACAAAATTTTCACAGAAATCAAAACCAGAGAGGTATTAGTCATACCTTCTACCATACCTTTACCATGAAGTATTTAAAAGCCCTTCTCTCCAATATGTGCAAGCCTTTGATGCCATAGCATGGTCTTTTCTCCAGAGACCACTAGATTTTCTGCTCCACTTTTAGGAACCATGGAACTGTTGCACCCATCAACAACAATGCTACCTTGCAGCTTGTATAGAGTTCCAATATGAACTCCCCACATCAATACTAGTTTTCACCGAACCATCTTGCAGGTATCCTTCTCGAACACTATTTTTACACCTACATCATCCAATTTTCTTACAAAAATCAGATTTTTGGCCAGTGCAGGAATATGCAGAACACTCGGAAGTGTTCTAATCCTTCCACCTTGCAAATTCAACTTAACTTTTCCGCGACCAATGATTTTAGCCTTCCTGTCATCCCCTAAGAAGATATCACCACCATCATATTTATCATACTCGCAAAACCATTCTCTATGGGGAATGAAGTGAAAAGATGCACCTGAGTCAATCAACCATGCCTCATGATCTACATGTGTACTTGAAGAATCCAAGTACACATCCCCACCTTCATCTGAGGTGGTTTTTGCCTCTGCAAAAGGAGCATCACCAGATCCGTTTCCTTTGTCAGGAGCTTTAGATTTACAGTCCCTTTTGTAGTGCCCTTCCTTTTCGCATTTCCAGCACACCTTTACAAATTTTCCTAGAGATTTAGATCTCCCACTCGATGACTTATTTTGATTTCTATTCTGGGGCTGTCCTCGTATAGACAAGGCATCACCATTCTGGCTCTCCATATATTTTCATCTCATCTTCTCCATCAGCATGGATGAGACTATTTCATCAAACTACAAGGTAGTTGCATTACTACCTATTGCAATAACCAGACTATCCCATGAATTTGGTAGAGAACACAAAAAACTAATGCACTTATCTTCTTCTAAAATTTTAATATCAAAATACAATAACTGACTTACCACAGTATTAAATGTGTTCAAATTCTCTGTCACCGAGTCTCCATCTTTCATCCTTAGGTTATACAACGTTTTTTGTAGGAACAATTTATTCACCAGAGACTTATATTGGTACAAAGTCCCTCACTTGTCCCACAAAGGCTTCACTGTAGCTTCCCCTGATGCATTCATCAATACTAAATCTGAGACACACAATCGTATTCTTCTCTTTGCCTTCTGATCCAACTTCTTCCATTGTTCAGCGGACGCTCCCGTTGGTTTAATACCTGAATCTACTATGATCCATTGATCTTTGTCCACTAATAGATCCTCCATCTTGATTTTCCACAACTCAAAACTCTAACCATTAAATTTCTCGATCTCTATCTTTTCACTTTTCACCATCTTCTTTCACCACAAGAATCGATCTCGTAGATCTCCCATTGAACAAGGTCTACCACAGGCCCATGTGAAACCCCTCAGCAACAAAGGCATCCCTTTGAAGCCAAAATAGCTCTGATACCAAGTGTAGGTTTTAACCCCGTATAGAAGTTACCTGCATATGAATTCTAAAAAACAGAAAATAAACAATAGTGAGAGAATAACACTAAAACAAATATACACATAGATTTTCCCTTGGATCCCAAAACCGAGACGACCAGATTGAATTTTCATTATATTCCTTTCGATGCTATAGTACATATATATACATGCCAAAGCATATAATACCATCGACCGAAAACCATCACGCCAAAAACCATGTGCTAAAACCATAGGTAGGTCCACCCACCTAATATAGGGTCCTATTGTGACCATCAACAACCCCCCTTTTTATTAGTGTTAGCAATAACATTAATAAAGGGGGACCCTTCCAAAAAATTGAAACTTAGCACTTAATAATTCTTTTTTTTTAAATAAAACAAGATATCAAAGTGAAACTTGCTAAAACATGTAAATTTATCTTTTCCATGCCTAAACACTATACAACCGCAAAACCCATGAAAAGCTTTGAAAGTGGAAAGTCTTAAATAATAGGTAAATCTTTCACAAAACCCACTTTTCAAACAATAGTATCGCATCGCAAAAAGGTCATGACATGCATCTCTTATATAAAGAACTCCTTGAAAATGAGATTTGTGAGAATGTGAGATCTAAAGCCTTACCACCTCATTGCATATTTCAGATTTCAAATTCCACAACACCACTTAATGTAAAACATCCAAATATTGCTAAGTGCGATAAGCTTCTCGCAAATTGCATATCGCAACTACCCGACGAAACAATGGTTGTTAATGAATAATAGGTCTTGTGATATCGCGATCTGTGATATTGCAAAGCAAATCAAAAAATCACTTTATCAAAAATCTAAGGGCTCAGAGTTCTATGACAATACCTTTCATGGTTCGATGCAAAGTTATGAGCATTAAATTTTATCTTAACAATCCATTAGTGGTTATTTATTAAAAATGATTCGGATCAGGTAAAAGGACCATCTCACACAAGGTGATATCTTTGATATGATTTAAAGAATTAAAAGCTTTCCCATCACCTTATTTTTTTGTTATTCACTATCATCCTTATCGTATCTTTGTTCTCTTCTTACAATTTTCAGGATTAGTATGCAGAGCAGCACACAGAGCGTAATGGGAAATAAAGCCAAAGCTCCTACATCTGAAAAGTTACAAATGACTTCATTATTCATAGACACCACTTGTACTAAGGAAGTAAGGATATCTACCTAGGAAGCCATGTACTGACTATTATAAGAGGAAAAATAAAGAATTATGAATGTTACAGTTACCTCAGATCGACGTGGCTCCTCCGAAGCATCCCTAACTGATCTTGCATGTTCATTTCTACATCGTATTATGACGAGGCCAAAAATACTCCCCTACACTGATATGGTTAAATGGGTCATAGATCATGTAGATATATCTGATAGAGACTTCAAGAAGGCCAATAAACTAGTCCTGGGGTCATTTACCCCAAGAAATTTGAGACACGTGTACCACTTGCCAGAACCTCAGGCTTCCTACAACAAACAATTTGTAGAAAAATTCGCCAAAGAGAACGAAGATTCGGCGGGCTGCACAAAAGGCTGGCCTGCCAAGGAGGAACCACTAAAGAAGGACCAAAAAGGTATGTACACCACTGGCTCTCTTTGTTATCCTTATTGTTTTGCTGCTGCAATGATATGTAGACTATTTAGGAAGCTAGATATCAACAAATTTTCATCAGAATGGTTGCCTTTATTGGATGCGGCCACCAATGCCACCATAATGGATTGGGCCCAGATTTTATCAGATAACTTCGCCTCTACTATTTTAGGATATCAAACTAAAATAATTTTTGTTCAGAGGGTTTAACCTCCATTCTTTTTAAGTGCCTACGTCATGGATGCCATTTGTTTTGTCTCGGATTTTCCTATCATGCAGTGGAGATGTAAAGTACAGAACCATCTTCCTATTTAGGTTTATCACAAAGAACTATGGGAATCCAATTTCATCCCACATCTCTACAAGATTTGTCATGGAGTGATGCTCCCTATCCATAGAATGCTCTATAACAAAGACACCCCAAGATTCTCCCCAGAAGCCGAAGTTGACATTCTCCTTGTGGGAAAGTGGTTTGGGGAGGAATTATTCACATACATCAGGGTATTTGGTAGCATTGTTTCCCCCCACATTCTTCCTTTGTATGTCTCTAACAAACTAATGGCTAGAGAAATAGATTACCAGACCTGTGGTGTTGGAGGAATGAGAAAAGTACTCAAGGATTCTGAGAAGGCCATTTGGCCTCAATTCCCTGTAGTCTGCAGGGCTTTTGCATTATTTGATTTGGGTGATGATTTCAAAGGGGTTGATAACATTCTATGTTTATAGCTACCAAATTTCTCGGGGAGGCAATACGATCCATTTGGTGTTGTAAATATTTTTACCACAACAGTTAAAATAAAAGTGTTTACTAATGAAGAAGATTCCTTTGACGATGTCTTTCTACAGAAGCACACTTTCAGAGAGGTCTTACATATGGCACAAATTCAGTTTGATCAAGAAAAACTTCAAAATTTTAATAATTATAGAGAACAAAAGTTAAAGAAGGTCCCATTGGACAAATTTCATATTGAACCAATAAGGGAGCCCACTCCCAGTATTATCATAAATGGATGTTCGGAAGAAGAGAAGTCTAAATCCATTTCCGAAAAATAATTGGCTAAAATTCCGATGATCAGTCCAAAAGTGAAAACATCAGAAGTGAAGGGTCAGTTAAAGATACAACTCAATCTACATAGAAGCCTAATTAGCAGGTTTTGTCCCTAGAACAAACTAAAACTCCCACTTCCCTTCCAAAACCAACAAAGCCACTTATAGTGGATCTAGAAAAGGAATGGGAAAATTTTAATGAGTTAATCAACACTGAGGAATAGAGAATAGAGCCACCAACAAACCCAAGAGAGACATGCACAAAAATGGTGGTAGAAGGGGCTACCAATACTCAAGAGACAGAGCATATTCCTATTGCTCCATCATCCGAAATCGTAGTGAAAATAGAGGAGATCCCTCCTCCAGATGTATTTTATAGCACACAACATAAGGCTGTCATTAGGAGGCAAAGGAAGAAAATAAAAATAGATTTCGTGCTCTCTTTAAAGGTTGAACCTCTGGATGTTCTGTGGAAATACCAACTACAGACCCATCGGAAAACCTAACTAGACTCTCTAAGATCGCAGGGGGATATGCTTCTGCAACAATTGATAAGGCAACTGAAGTTCAAATGCTACTAAAAGAAAAGGAGGATATGATTCTATTTTTTGAACAACAACTACAGTAGGCCAGTATCATTCAAGAAGCAGAGGTACAATTGACAAAACTCCAGCAGGATTTCTACCAAATGCAATTGGATTATCAAAGCAGTCTAGCCAATAAAGAAGAATAGTTACAGACCATGATAAGAATGCATAAGGGTGATCCTAAGATTGAGGAATTTATCACAGAATCACTCGCTTTTAATGCCCAACTCTTGCAATAGGAAGAAACACTCTACCAAAAGATCTCTTAATGGAATTCCCATTGCGAAAGGAGTGATAACATTACAAATCAAGTCGTAGACTTACAACTTGATTATGATTTAATTTTAAAGAAGGTTTCTGACTTTTTAAGCTGGCAGAAATCAGATGAAGGAAAAACAGTGAAATTCCCCAGAATCGATGAATCTCATAAAGAATTTTTATTCGCAAAATGGGATTCCCAGCTTAAAGAAGCAGAGCAGGCGATGGAGAAAGCAGCAACAGTAGCAAAGAACGTCATTGAGTGCATCAATGAAAATCTACACAAGGCAAATTTGATATCAAAGACCACTCCAGAATTCCTCCCAAAGGCACAATAGCTTCAAACAAAGTGGAAACAAATAGCAGAGGAAAAGGTTGAGTCAATTAAATAGGTAAACTTGTTAAACTGGGACACATACTAGCAGTACCTGGTAAAGCCACATAGCCAAGAGATGACCTTGAAATGTCTCATAACCTCTGTCGAGAAGATAATGCCAGTGCTTGCCAATTCTGTATTTGCAGGTCAATTAAAAGCTAAGGTCTGCCAACCGATGCTCTTGAAGCCAATGGTGGATATTTGCAACTTAAAAGAACAGATGCATGATTTATCATACATACAATTTAGTTTTACTTTTAATTCAGAACGTGCAGTTTTCCCCCCACTGAGGAGGTTTTGATAAAATGAATGGAATGAGTTTTATTTTTATATGAGTTTGATGTCTGCTACTGAAATGCACTTTTGTACTCTTAGTGGATGTTGAGTTATTTGAAGATAAGTCTATATTGCTGAAGGTCATGAGTAGAACCTATTACGAATGGTATTTTCATCTCCTACTACTTTTTACTTATGTGCCAAGTGATAAATTATTTTCAGTTATTGATATATGAAAGTCTAAATGTTTAGTTGTCATTATTGCACTTCTGTACGGTGATAACTATTCATTTTTATGCTGAGTATATGAATAACTCTTATGCAATATGTTTCTCATAATTGTTTCAGCTAATTTCTTATACAAAACAATCATTTTTAATGGATTCCTTTCTCATAGTGATTGAATGATTTTTATTACCAATTGCTGTTGGAAATTACTTTAGATCACATAAGCGAAACATTACTCCCGAGAGAGTTTAATGTTAGATGTTTTCTTTCATTATAATAAATTGCATATGTTAGTTAATAAATAGATTAGACTTAGAATAAGCATTCACCCCATAAACCCAAAAAGAAAAACATTATCCTGATAGCACACCATCACAAACAGATTGGGAAACTGGTCCCATCACCCCTAGTCGGAGCCACTATTCCAAATGGAAAAGGAGTTGCTTTCAAGGTCCACATCGGGTGGTTATCCCCCTTGTTGTAGACCCAATTTTTAGGCCTTCAACATATTTGGTGCTAGAAGGAGGGCCTAAACTATGAATGGCGAGCGAATTCAAATCCATAACCCATTTTGAGAGTAAATCTCCCTCAACATCTCCCCCAACCTCTCTCTCAAATTCTGAATCTCTAATTTCTAAGTGAGAAGTTGAGAAAACAACAACCACTACTAAAAACCTGAACATTTCAGATAAATCCACTCTTGAACCTCCTAAAGTTCAGTCTTTGATTCATAAACTTCAAGGCTTTTCAATATCACCACAGAAATCTAGGTTATCTCAAGGCAGTGTGACTTCGCAATACATTCCTTCCCATCATCTTACCAGATTACAGAGTGAAAAGATTGGTATTGAACCAACAGAATCCCCTTTGCCTAAAAGAAAAAGAGCAAGGAAGACACTGAGAGGGTCTGATAGTGAGACTCTTTCATCATCATTATCCGTTTCATCTAATCTATTACAAAGTCAACCATCCACTCCCCAACTCCATATTGTTGTTCAATAGGGTACTGGAACTTCAACATCATCTTCCCAACCACTTGTAACTTCATATGTGCTTTCCTCTGCTAGTATCTCCACAATGGCACAAAGACCATGGAACAATCCAGGCGCAGTCACAATGCATGCACCCTTGAGTCAATTGTTAGCTCATCCTAAAAAATCACTGCCAAAGTTGAACCTAGATATAGGAATACTCGCAGAAGAACACATAAACAACTTTATGTTGTCAATAAAGTTAAATGGAGTCACTGAAGAAGACACAATTGTTAGGATTTTCCCATATACCTTACAAGTAGTAGATGTGTCCTCGTATTTTTCATTGCTATTAGGATCCATTACTAGTTGGAATATTTTCCAAGAGGAGTTCTTGAAAAGATTCAGTGATGATAGGTCTATAGCAACATTAATCAATGATCTCTCAAATCTTAAAACTGAACCAAGAGAACCTATCAAAGATTTCAACTCGTGATTTAATAAGCTCTTAAATAATATTCCTACCTCATCTAAACGTAGTGAAGAGGTTCGAAGTGAAAGGTGTATATCTATCTTCCTTACCTTCGAATATAGCAATCTTTGTAGATAGGGATGCCAAGCTAACATTGGCTGAAAATATGAAGGAAGTGATAGCGGTGGAAAAATGTATCCTAGTTTTAGAAAATAAAAATGATGTATTTGAATGAAAGTCTAAAAAGGTCGCTTTCAGAGATGACCCTAAGAAAAAACAATCAAAGGACCTATTCAACTTGGAAGGGTTACAGAAGGTTTTAGAAACCATGTCCAACGAAATGGTTGATATTAAGAAACAAGTGGCAGAGACCTCTTCCAAGAAACCTTTCAAACTTTTCAGGAAAAATCCTTCAACCAATCCGAAGCCTCCCAGCTATAACAAATGCAGAATCATAAGGGGAAGAAGAGGAAGTTTTGAATGAGGAGCATACTGATGATGATGAGGTTGTAGAACTACAAGGAATGTGGGACTTCATCCTTTCAGATGAAGAAGATCAAGATGTATTACCAATGACTACTAGAAGTAGAAATCAACTTGATCCTCCACAATTCAGTTCTAAACAGAAAATCCCAAGCCCATCTTCTAAAGATAAAATCGCAAGTTAGAAATCATCACCAAAGGCAACTCAGACAAACCCAGTCCAATCTGATTTAACAACTCCATCTAAAACACTTATCGTTTCTGATGAAGTGGAGCATAATATTGTTGAAGACATGAAGAAGGCTAGGGCAAACATCACTTTTCATGAGCTGAGTAAATTAAAGCATCAACATAATCTGCTTCTGAAAGAGCTGCATGCATTACCGATTGCGCCTTTACCTGCCACTGTAATCTCACAAGCTACTAATGAAATGGGGAGACCTCCAACTGGTATGTCAAGTAAAGTCGATCCAAATGGCATTGCTTTAATTGGAGGAAGGTCAAAATCCCATACTCCTCCATTCCTGCTTACCTTTGAGGTTTTCAATAAAAAATTGCATAACTCTTAGGTAGACTCTAGTGCTTCATCTAATATTTTGCCTAAAACAGTTTGCGCAAAGTTAAATTTCAAACCTCAAAAGTCTGTAGTATGCATAGTACAGCTGGATCAGTCTCAAGTCGAGGTTATCGGCAATCTTAATGAAGTGACTATAAGGCTTTCATAGAATCAAAGGTATGTCAACTCATTGATATTCTAGTTGCAGATATTCCAGAGTTTTATGGATTAATTCTTCACAGGGATTGGTCAGAGAAGCTTCACGGTTACTTTGTGACCGACTGGTCACATATATGGCTCCCTTACAATGGCAAACCAAATTAGATAAAGGTTGAGTGAGAAAGACACCAAAAGTACATAGTAACAGAGCTAGAAGGAGAAAATGAACCTATAGCGTACATCAATAATATAATTGGGAACTATTCTATTGATTCGTTCTTAGGGAATTTCAATGCTCACACGACACCTTTTTTAGAAAATTCAGTTTTATCTCAGATAGAAATTTTTTCCCAAACAAATACTTCTAGATGCATTAATTTTGTAGATAGGCCTATAAATAGATCTTTGTTTTGGAAATTATTTTTCTATGGTTCTAAGTCTAATGATGGAGTAGGAGCAGGTTGTATATTAATTAGTCCAAAAGGAGATAAAGCCATGCTAACCCACAGACTCAAGTTCGATTACACAAATAATACTATAGAATATGAAGCTCTAGTTCAAGGGTTATACAAGGCAATCGGGCTTGATATCAAATATCTACAAGTCTTTTGCAATTCTAAGATTGTTATCAAGCAGGTAATAAATAATATACATTGTCTATCAGGTCACTTGAAGCATTATCAATCGTTAGTACAGGACCCGACTTCACATTTTATAGCATTCAATAATTCATCTATTCCCAAACACCAAAATGCTAGTGCTGACCTCCTGGCTAATGTAGCTTCTAAGCTCATTCCCTTAGAAGACTGTAGTCTAGACAGATTCTCAATTGAATTAATTATTAGACCCTCCATCCCGGATAATGTTACCAACTGGAGAGTTTTTAACGATGATCCTGATATTGTAAGTTTTATGACTTCAAAAGGATCTTACAATAATCAGATAATTGATCAAGACCAACATGACGAGCAGTTAGAACAAGGAAGCACTAATAATGCTATACCAAAATATGTAGTCAAGTTTGAAGACCTATATGATTTAAAGGACCAGTTCAAAAGGTCCACCAATTCAAAACTTCAAAGTTCAACTCTGAGATATGAGTTACTGAATCTAGGAACTGACATAAAACTGTAGAATATCAACTTAGGTCTTGGTCTAACTCCCGAGGATAAATCAACCTTCATTCGACTTATGAAATAGTATAAAAATGTCTTTGCCTGGATTTATGATGACCTCAAAACTTATGACACTTCAATCATACAACATACAATTCCATTCTTTGCTGATGAAAAACCAATCCAGCAGAAGATGAGGAAAATCCATCCTAATTTGGAAAACCAGATTAAGTTTCAGTTGAACAAATTACTGAAAGCCAAAATTATTTTACCTGTTTGACATACTAGATGGGTTTCCAATCTGGTATCAGTCAAAAAGAAAAAAAGAGATATCTGGATTTGTATTGAATTTCAAATCTCAATAAATCCTGCCAAAATGATAATTTTTCACTACCCCCTATGGAACAAATATTACAAGCAGTTGGAGGGTCTAAACTAATGTCCTTTTTAGATGGCTTTTCAGGGTATAACCAAATTTTAGTCCACCCGGATGATCAATTGAAGACAACATTTAGAACCAAATGGGGCAGATATGCATATCAAAAGACGCCAGTCGGGCTTATTAATGTCGGTGCCATGTTCCAAAGGGCCATGGATATTGCATTTAAAGGATTAGTGAATAAGTCAGTGGTGATTTACTTAGATGACATAACAATGTATTCTAAAAAATGTAGTAATCACCTCAGAGATTTAAAGCAGATATTTCAACGATGTCAAAAGTATGGGATCTCACTGAATCCAAAAAATCCTTTTTTGCATTAAGTGAAGGAAAGCTTCTCGGATTCATAGTGTCTAAATTTTGAATCCATATTGATCTAGATAGGATTTAGGAGATTTCTAAGATATCCTTACCCCATAAAAAAAAAAATGCAATCCTTTCTTGGTCAGATCAATTTTGTTAAAAGGTTTGTCCCCGACTTCTGAAGAACTGTGTCACCTCTCCAAGCAATGATTAAGAAAAAATCTCTCTTCAAATGGGATCACGCAGAGCATCAAGCATCTAGGATGATAAAACAAGCAATTATAAATGTCCCATCTCTATGACACCAAACTTTTCTAATCCATTCATTTTCTATACATTTTCCTCTAAGAAATAGTATGCAACGATACTCACAGAAGCTAGCCAAAAGAAAGCCAAAGCCCCAATTTCCTTGTTCAGTTCAAACTTGCAAGGGGTTGAATTAAATTAGTCTGATGTTGAGAAATAGACTTATGATGTATTCAAAGTGATCAAACACTTTCGACCCTTTCTTCTCAAGACTCATACAAAAATAGTAGTACCATTTCCAGTGGTAAGAAATATTTTGGTACAGAAAGACATGGGTGAAAAGAGAGCAAATTGGGTCACAGCCCTGCAAGAATATGACGCTGAAATCAAGCTAGAAAATATTATAAAAGGTCAAGGTTTTTGCAGGATGTTGGATGGAACATCGCACATATCAGAGATACAGTTCCCAGATAGTGAGGTATAAATGTATGAGGTAAGCCTAAATGATAATGAATCAAGATATGCTGATATCATGTTTTACTTAAAGAATGGATATGCTCCTTCACATTTGAATCATACAAGGGAAAGAGCCCTGAGATTAAAAGCTAAGCAATATCAACTCATAAATGATGTACTTTTTAGGATGAATTATGATTCTGTTCTTCTTAGATGCCTTGAGAAATTTGAAGCTTAAAAAGTATTGCAGGAACTTCATGATGGACCAGTAGGTCGACATTATAGAGGAGATGCGACAAAAAAAAAAATCTTGCACAGGCTACTACTGGCCAACATTCTTTAAGGATGCACATAGCTATGTAAGAAAATGTCAAATTTGTCAAACTGTTGCTGGAAGATAGAGGAAACCATCGTTTCCATTACCACTGGTCAACACTGATCAACCATTTGAACAATGGGGATTAGATATAATAGGTGAGATTGTTCCTCACTGTTCTAAATAGCATAAGTACATCCTTAAAGCTACCGATTACTTTACCAAGTGGGTAGAAGAAGTTCCACTCAAGTCAGCCAACTCCGAGAGCATTATCGATTTTATAGATCAATTCATAATTACTAGGTTTGACTTACCTTCAGCTTTAATGTGTGATAATGCATCATATTTTTCTGGTAATGCACTCAAAAGAGGCTTTAAACTTAAGTATTCTGCCAATTATTACCCGCAAGGAAATGGGTTGGCTGAATCAACAAACAAAGACCTTATTAGAATCATTAAACAGATTATTGATCAAAATCATAGAAATTGGCATAAGTCTTTGATGTACGCTCTTTGGGCAGATCGAATAACTCAGAAAAATTCTATTGGAACTTCTCCTCTTAATTTAGTTTATGGGAAAGAAGTGGTTCTCCTAACACATCTTGCTATTCCTTCTCTAGCCTTAGTTCAATTCATTGAAGAAACTCCTTCCTCGTCCTTGCAACTAAGACAGTTGCAGAATCTTAAGCTAGAAGAGGAATGAGAAAAGGCCAGAATTACCCATGCACATTATCAACAATTAGTAAAGGCTTCTTTTGATTCCAACTTGGTATCTCAAAAAGATTTTCAGCTTGGAGACTTAGTATTGAAATGGGATAAAGCCCATGAAGAGAAAGGAAAGCATACTAAATTCCAATAGATGTGGCTTGGACCATTCCAAATTATTGAAATCATAGGTCCATCAATTTTCATGTTACAAGACTTAGCAGGGAAAAGAGTGTCTTTACCTGTTAATGTGCAGGTCCTTAAAAATACTTTCCATAGAAGATAACCTCTTCTATTTTAGTAAATTATTGTTTTTAGTTTGTTTTTATTTTTGAAAATAAAACAAGTTGAAAATGTTTACCCTTGGTTTCCATGAAAAGAGTTGTTAGAAAATTATATATTACAGAGCAACGAAACACATAAAATATTGCAAAAATATAAACACAGAAAATGCATAAAACAAGAGAGACACATATATATGTGCCTCACCCAGTTTGGGCTACGTCCACAGAGAAACAACTAGTCCTTCTTTCATTATATTATCCAGCAAACTGAAGAGATACAACCTACAACAAATCCATTGTAACACCCTCGTCGCTCTCAATATCCTCTCTCTTCCTCACTCAGAATACAAATATACATACACGCAATAAAATTCCCTCATATATAGTGAGGGGTTGCCTTCTAGGGAAAAACACCCTAAATTAAACATAGCTTCTACAGTCAGATCATTCACCTAATGAACGGCCCAAATTGACTAGAAATTATTAGAATTTTACAAGGAAATTTTACCTCTATTTTTAGCTTCCGGGGCGTTGCCTCTGAACCCCCGTCGGGGGATCGGAGGCCCCCGAACCCCCCAACTGGGGGGGATTAGCCCACTCGGACCCCCCAACCGGGGGGGATTAGCCCACCCGGGCCCGCGTGGAGGGGACAAGTCCCCCCCGCACCCCCTCGCATGGAGGGGTGCACACTCTTACTATGGTATACATCCGGCTGAAACCTTTGAATACAAAATATAATCATGCTCCACACCCAACAATCTCCCACTTGGAGACTGATTATAACAACTCCATCACTGCTTCATTTGCTAGACAATGACTCCAATTTGTACTTGGATGTTTCGCTTCTTCTTCATCATACTTGAAGACCAATTGAAACTGAGCAGATTCTCAGTTTCTCCCTCGTTACAACTTTTGTTAGCATATCTGCAGGATTTTGGCTAGTGTGTATCTTTTCCAGCTTCAACTGTTTATCTTCCAATGTCACCGTATGAAATGGTACTTGAGATGTATATGTTTAATATTGGAATGAAATGTAGAGTTCTTTGCAAGATGTATGGCACTCTGGCTGTCAATGTATAACCTGCCCAACTCTTGTTTCTTACCCAATTCATCCAGACACCTTTGCAAACAAATCATTTCTTTACTAGCCCCTATAGCAGCAACATGCTCTGCTTCTGTTGTTGAAAGTGCAACAACACTTTGGATTTTTGAAACCTAACTGACAGTTGTTTCACCTACAGTAAATACATATCCTATAGTGCTCCTCGTGTTATCTCTGTCACCTACCATATCTGCATCAACATATCCCTATAGAGCAATGTTTGAACCACCAAAGCATAATGCTTGATTTTTGGTACCTCTCAAATACCTAAGAATCCACTTCACCGCCATCCAATGTTCTTTTCTTGGATTGTTCATGTACTTGCTTACAACTCCCACTGCATGCGCAATATCAGGCCTTATGCAGACCATTGCATACATTAACCTTCCAACTTATGATGCATATGGAACTTTAGACATATGAGCCATTTCTTCGTGAGTGTTGGGACATGCCTCCTTACTTAATTTGAAATGGCTAGCCAAAAGTATACTAACTAGTTTTTCATTCAACATATTAAACATTTTCAACACCTTTTCTATGTACTCACTTTGAGACAATGTTAATTTCTGATTCTTCTTGTATCTAGTGATTCTCATACCAAGGATTTACTTTGTAGCAACCAAATCCTTCATTGAAAATGAGTTTGCCAATTTCCTTTTGAGCACATTTATTTCCTGCATGTTAGCACCTGCAACAAGCATGCCATCTACATACAATAACAATATAATATAGCTTCCATCATTTTGCCTTTTGAGATAAACACAATGGTCAGAGTGACATCTAGTATAACCTCGTTCAGACATAAACCAGTGAAATTTTAGATACCACTACCTTGGAGCCTATTTTAAGCC
>APFE031361898.1:45483-67702 GCA_000404065.3 Pinus taeda | reverse complement strand
AAGAACATGGGATAAGAAGAGAATTCTCTACAGCAAGAACTCCTCAGCAAAATGGAGTTGTGGAAAGAATGAACAGAACAATTCAACAAATGGCTCGAGATATGCTTGATGAATCAGGAACTCCTGCTACCTTCTGGGGTGAAGCTGCTCATGCTGCAGTTGTTATTCTCAATAAAACAAATGTCCGGGTTAATAGCACTCAAACTCCTCATGAGCTCTGGAATGGTACGACTCCTACGGTAAAGCACTTCAAATTATTTGGGAGCAAATGTTATATTAAGAATACTGATGAGCAGCTTGGCAAACTTGAACCTAGAGCAGATGAAGGCATTCTTCTTGGTTACTCTCCACATAGCAAAGCATACAAGTGCTACAATAAAAGACTTGGCAGAATTGTTGAAAGCATTGATGTAGTGGTTGATGAGAAGGGATACATCCCTAGACAAGTACATCATGAAGACATCGAAGAAGATGAAGGCTACCCTCAAAAACAGAATGATGAAGAACCTCAAGAAGAACCAGAGGAGCAGACAAGAATAGAAGAAAAGACTCCATCCAGATATGTTCAGAAGAATCATCCAGAATCTCAGATTATGGGGCAGAAAGAAGCAGGTGTACAAACAAGAAGAACAGTTGCAGAAGCCTCAAGCTATTTGGCATTACTCTCCTCTACTGAACAACAAAATGTGAAAGAGGCATGCGAAGATGAATGTTGGATAAAAGCAATGGATGAAGAACTTGAGCAAATCGAAAGGAACAACACTTGGGAACTGGTTCCTAGACCAAACGATAAGAATGTTATCGGAACAAAATGGGTCTTCAAAAATAATTGAATGAAAATGGAGAAGTAATTAGAAACAAGGCTAGACTTGTTTGTAAAGGGTATGCGCAGCAAGAAGGAATAGACTTTGAAGAAACCTTTGCTCCCGTTGCAAGACTTGAGGCCATTCGAATGTTCCTTGCTCTCTCAAGTTTTAAAAACTTCAAAGTATTTCAAATGGACGTGAAATCAGCCTTTCTGAATGGAGACCTGGAAGAAGAAGTATACATTGAACAGCCAGATGGGTTCATTCTTGGAAATGATCCAAATCTTGTATGAAGATTGAAAAAGGCTCTCTATGGGCTCAAACAAGCTCCAAGGGCTTGGTACTATCGTTTGGACAAATATCTTCATCAACAAGGTTTTTCAAAAGGATCAGCAGATAGCAATCTTTATATAAAAGTTGAAAATGACAAATTGCTAATATTTGTTGTGTATGTAGATGACATTATTTTTGGCAGCAATGAAGAAGAGATGAGTCAAAGCTTTGCCTTGGTCATGCAGAAAGAATTTGAAATGTCCTTGCTGGGAGAACTGACATATTTCCTTGGTTTGCAAATCCAACAAAAGGAAGAAGGAATATTTTTATCTCAAACTAAGTATCTCAAACAGATCTTGAAGAAATATGGCATGGAAGATGCAAAACCAGTGTGTACACCCATGGTCACAGGATGTAGCCTCAGTGCAAATGATGAATCTGCAGCAGTACATCAAACAACCTACAGATCTATGATTTGAAGTCTACTTTATTTGACAGGTACCCGACCGGACATCATGCATTGAGTAGGAATAGTTGGAAGATTTCAGGCAAAACCAAAAGAGACTCATCTTCAGGCAGTGAAGAGAATTTTCAAATATCTTCAAGGGACACAAAATTATGGCTTATGGTATCCTAGAAATACAGATCTCACACTTCATGCTTATACAGATGCAGATTGGGCCGGAAGCGTGGATGACAGGAAGAGCACAAGTGGTGGTGCGTTCTTTATGGGTTCCAGATTAGTATCTTGGTTCAGCAAGAAACAAAGTTCGATTGCCTTCTCTACAACTGAAGTGGAATATGTTGTTGTTGCATCTTGCTGCACTCAACTCATTTGGATGATGCAAACCTTGCAGGATTTTCAAATCACTTGTAAACCACCTATCTCTATCTTATGCGATAACACAAGTGCAATTAGCATCTCAAAGAATCCTGTCATGCATTCAAAAACTAAGCACATACCAATCAAGTATCATTTTCTCCGGGAACAACTTGAACAAAAGGTCAAGTTGGAGTATGTTCCTTCTAAGGAATAAGTTGTTGATATTCTCACCAAACCATTGCCCAGGGAGACTTTTGAATACCTCTGGCAAAAGCTGGGGGTTGTTGATGCATCATCTTATTGTTGAGACTCTTCTGATTATTGGTTGTACGCATGATTCATCTGAGGTATATGCTTACATATGCTGGGTTGCGGCACAGGTGAATCAATATTATCTAGTTCTTTTACCAAATCTTCGTTATTTATACTTTGAATTATTTTTGCATATCAATAAATACCATAAAAATGAGCATGAACAAGAAAAGCAGACAGTCACATCAAACAACACCAGATATAAGGTGGAAACCCAATGTGGGTGAAAACCACCTGCTGCAATATGTCTCTATCTTCTTTCAAATTAGAAACTCCTTTTAAAATGGTCTTGTACTGGTGCAGTCCTTTACCAGTACGCAGGCTACAACCTGCAGAGAGCTACAACTCTCTCTCGTTTTCCAATCTCTCCTGGAAGGGAGCTACAACCCCCTACTTCTTTTCAAGGATCACTTTTCATAAATTTTCAAACTAGATCCATATACATCAAAAGTACATGTAGATTTCACAGTCAACAGCAGTAACCAGATCAACAACACAGAACTAAACCCAGAACACCTTATCAACAGAAAAATTAAGTCAACAGATAGTCATGAGACAGATACGTAGCTTTCCTTTCTTTGGCCTGCGTCGCTATGCACTTCACCCTCTGCTTCTCTGCGTATACCCGCAGAGTTCCTTCTGCTGCACTGCGTGACCACGCTACAGTACGCACCCAAATACACCATCGCGCCACGTACTTCACTGAAGCCACGCACCCAAAGACACTATCGCGCCGCATACTTTTTCTGTGCGTACGCACCTGAACCTCCGTCGCTCTACGTACCCACACACTGCGCCTTCGTCGCCTCTGCGTACCCACGCACTGCACCTTTGTCGCCTCTGCGTACCCACGCACTTATCCTTCTTCTGCTCTGCATGCCCATGCACTCGCACCGTTAATCACCTGCGTACCTCTGATTAGGGACGAAATACAGTCAGATGCTCATATCTGATCTTGCGCTCAAGAGATCACCCTTCACAGATTCGCTTTCAACTTCTCCTTTATAGATCAAGCTTTTTAAACTGAGAACCCAATATTTCAGATCTTAAGATATTCAATTTCAAAAGATGCTCAAGCCAAATGACCTCCTTTGCTTTATATAGGCAAGCTCTTCCTAAAATCATGGACCAATACCACGGGCCAAAACCATAATAACACAATACCGTCGGCTAAATACCAAGGGTTAAACATAAGAAACCCCACGTGTTCTTTTCTCTGCCTTGAAATGAGTGCACTGGGGGTACGCACCTCCTGAACGGCTGACTTGCGTGTCTGGCCGCGGTCCCTGCACGGCGTATCTGCGGGTACGCATCTTCTGAACTATTCTCCTGCGTACTTCTTAATTTTCATCATATTGAGAGCCTTGCTATGGGTGTTGCCATCAAGTACAACATCTGTAACATATAACCTCACCAGAAACATAATGCCAACAATATCTTGTTACCAACGACCTTATTTAATAAAGAAACATCAAAAACTAGATGCACACGTTGAAGATGAAAGAAATTCCAATTTGCAGGTCATACCCAATCCTTTGCAACACCTTATAGGGGCCATTATATATGGGTGCTAATTTGTTTTTCTTTTTTTTGTTTCTTGAAAGACATATATTTATATTGTTGTAGCCTCAAAAGTACCTAGCTACCCATTTAAATTCTCTCCCTCTGATATTAATTTGTGTTGTTTCATCCTATTTTGTGCTATCACCAAGTTGTGCTTTAATAATTTGGGAACCTTTTTTTATTCCCTATGTGATCCTTCATTGATGGAAACTTTGTATCCCCTTTCAAGGGTGATGTGATGTACAGAGAATGATATTCATAAAGTGCCATAAATTGGGATCTTTTTTATGAACTATGGAAGCATGTGTTGCACCACCATTTTGCAGAGGAAAACCACTTGACCCATTGTGTTTCTTTATCATATGATAAGAAACAAAGATATATTTCTAAATATTTATTTACAACCTCAATTTTGCCGTTAGATTTGGGAAGATAAGATGAGATGAGATCCAACTGAGTACTAAACAAGAAAATAATTTAGTCCAAAAATTTCTAGTGGCAATTAAATATTTTTTACTTCCATTAATCATAGGGATTCCATGTAGCTTTTGAATTGTTTCTGTATATGTTATTGAAGGAAACTCAAAAACCCATAAATGCATAGCCATATCAGTACTTACTCTCAATGCAGAATCCAATGTTTTGTAGTTTAACACGTGAAAACAAAAAGAAAAAACCAAAACCAATATATGATTCCAAATGGTTAGGGAAATAGTTTATATTCTAAAATTGTAAGACGAGGGATGTGTGATGTAACTGCTTCAATGAGCTATGCAGTAGTATACTAGTTGAGTTTATTTATTTGGGGGAAGCAACTTTTTTTTCTCATGTTGTTTTAAATATATGAACAAAAGGTTATTGTTTTTTTATATTCTTAAAATCATTATATAAAATAAACAAAGTTGTTTATATTCAAACATGAAAAGGCCTTCATCCTTTAATTTCCTACTCAGAGATGGGGCTTGCATAATTTTTTGGTAGGTAGTAATTTACACTTTTACTCCTACATGTTAAACTTAGAAGAAAACATCCACTTATTTATATATTGTTCCTATTCATTTTTATGCAAATACTTGCTTAAATTATGGTAGACAATAATTAGGTGATGAAGATTAACAATGAAAAATAATTGCACAAATATTTAAAAATCATGACATAAATATTGCATCTGCATCCAAAAATTATGACAAAAATATCTAAAACGGTTATCCATATGTCATAAGGTTATTATAACTTTACTTTTTCAAAATTATTTATTATGTATTTAAATAAAGATGTTAAACATCAAACACAATTAACCACAATATAATCACGGCATTATTCCTCTCCTATCAAACAAAAAAGGCATATTATGTTATGATCCACACATATAATAGTAATAATGTGTATTACAAATATGAGATTGTGAGAAGGCTTTCAACTAATCAGTTTAACATTTTCTTTTAGATATGTTACATGAGTCTAGAATTTTAATATCTAAATAATTTACAGATTAGAATGCGTGATTATGTAGGCATACAACTTCAAAACGTTTTGTGAGAAAAAATTTAAATAATTTATTTTTCTCATTTTTATTTTTGAATTTTAATAATAATTAATAATATTATTTAAAATAAATTTAAAGGTTTGAATTTAAAAGATTATTTAATTTAATTTTAATTTATGTTAACATAAGATAATTTTTATTTATTTTTGGTGAAATCTAACTTGGTTAAGGAAAATATGTGATAAAAATATTATAGAAATTTGGCATGATAGATAAAAGACTAATGAGAACCCACATACTCACTAATTTGAAGAATTTATAAAAATATATGCGGTGGATGAGCTCTGGCGATTTTTGAAAGCTAGGGTTTGTAGGTCAGGTTAGGGTTCTGCGCAACTTAACAAAGCAGGTTTGTACACCGCAGGAGCACAAAGAGTAATTGTGATTAGTGACAAAGCTGGCGAAAGAAATGAAAGGTATGGCGGGGGGGATCCCATCCTATTGAAACATTGTAACCAACGAATCAAGTGCATAGAGCACACAAGCTACCAACACACAAAATGGGTAGGGAAAAGGACCTACAGTCCTTGCGGCCCAATGACAGAATTAGCTACGAGGCCAGTGCCTTCCAAGGGCAACGAAGAAACCTTGGTTCATCATTACAGGTAAAAAACTTGAGGATTACAGGAAACACATGAAATATCATGCAATGATTTCCAAATTCATAGGTGTCTCATCAATAGAAAGGGACCTGGTGGAATGGATTCAACATAAATGGTAACCAAAGGGGCACATCGAATTGAAACTGGGCACCAAGGGTTTCTTCACAGTGATTTTTGCTAGCCTAGAGGATAAAGAAAGGGTGTTCGATGGTGGCCCATAATTCTTTAATAATGGTAGTTTGTTCATAAGACAGTGGGAAGAGTGTTATAACCTAGATCTAGAAAAATTCATACCAGCCCTGGTGTGGGTTCATCTTTTCGGCCTTCCAATGGACTTCTCACACCTAGAAATCTTAGAAGGTATCGACAACTCCATTGGTAGCTTCGTGAAAGTTGCAGACTCGACAAGAAAAGGTAGGTACACATCCTATGCTCGTCTTTGTGCTTAAATGAACATAACGGAACTCTTGTCAGAAAATATAGAATTGGAATACCAAGAGGAGGTCTAGCAACAACCCATTAATTATGAACACATACCTTTCAGGTGTCAGCGCTACCATGAATATGGGCATCTATTCTAGGAATGCTTGTTGAACCGACCTAAAATCCAAGTACAGGGAAAACGAAGGGAGGGGAGGAGGATGGTTTCTTGGCATTCCAGAGGAGGAGGAAGAACCTGAAAACGCATGAAAATCCACACCAACAAAGGCCACACAAAGAGGCGCAAGCTAATAATCGATACAACATACTGCAGGAGGAAGACGAGATAGTACAAGCACAAATGGAACCACCAAAAAACTACCCAACCCCACCAAGAGAAAGTATCAAAACTAAAAGAAAAGAAGGCAAGGTAATAATGGAGCAAGATAGTATGGAACAACTAGAAGAACATGTGAACATGGAAATTGAACCCCGAAAGTAAGAGTTAAGTAATGATGAGCAGGTCCTATGTAGGCTATTAAATGAGTGGAGGCACCTGCATGAATGATTTATACCAGAAGAGTAGAAATTTTTTTATAGAGAAACATTCCAACAGTACAAATAAAAACAGGGTGTAGGGGTAGTAATTCAATCAAAACAAATAGGATCTCAAAATATTCAGGGGGGAACCAAGGAACCCTAGGTAAAGGATGGAAGAAATGAGGTTGAAGAAACATAAATGAAACCATCCAACTGATAGGGGAAGCGTTGGTGAACTCTCGAAGTGTGATATCATTATCCATTGTCTTCCAGCAACTTAGAAAATCATCAAATTAATAGTCACATCTTGGAATATAAGAGGCCTTAATAGTAAAGGAAAACAATGTTATTTGAAAGAAAGTCTTGGGAAAGATAAGCCCAACATTATGGTGGTCCAGGAAACCAAAATTTTGGAAGCCAAATGTAAAGACCCTCAAACCACAATATGAAGTCATAGCCCAGGGTTATAGGGGAAATGTAGGCGGATTAGCTATCATATGGAACCTAGCGGAGGTGACTTTTGAGGATTGGGTTAGTAGACCCAGAATCCTTTTGGGGAGAATTTGGCACATAGGGGCCATGGACTGGGAACTACACACAAGAGTTTTTGGGCCTCATACTCCAGGACAAAGAGGAGGCTTTCTACAAAATCTAGAAAATCTGAGAGAGGGCTACCAAGATGACCTATGGGTTGTTGGAGGGGACTTCAACATGATCACATCCCCAGAGGAGAAAAAAGGAGGGAATTGAAGTCAAGACGTAGACGTGGAAAGGTTCAGGGATAAGGTCGCAGATATTCACCTAGTAGATATGCGGACCAATAATGGTATCCACACTTGGAACAATAGGAGGCGAGGCCCTCATCATATCGCCTCTAGGATCGACCGGTTCCTTGTCTCGGAGCAATTTATTTGCAAAGACATCTTCTTGGAAGATTTGATCCTCCCTGCATTGGGATCTGATCACTGACCAATTCGATTGGAAATTGACCTCAAAATAGTCCATAAAAATATACCATTTAGATTTTAATCCTTTTGGCTCAGAGATCCGAGATTCATGCAGAAGGTAGAAACCTAGTGGAAGGACAATGAGGAAATGGGAAGGAATCACATACACATGTTCTAGCTAAAAATCAGGGAAATGAAAAGAAAGATCACGAAATGGAACAAGGAAGAATTTGGGCACATAATACGAAACCAACAATTGAACAAGAAGATGGAATAGGTACAAAAACAAATCATCAGCCAAGGTAGGGAGGCTCATCTAGTGGAGGAAGAGGGGAGGCTCCTCAAGCAATTGGAAGAACACAAACAACAGGAAGAGATCCTATGGAAGAAAAAATCAAGGATTAATTAGCTAAGACAAGGGGAAAAACCACTCGATTCTTCCACAAAGCAATGGTCCAACATTGACATCACACTCATATATTCTCCTTAAAGTACGAAGATGGGAACATAATTATCAAGCACAAGTAAATGGAAGACCTGGTAGTGAACCACTTCAACAATCTTCTTACGGAACTAGATGAGGACAAGACAAAGGCAATTTGAAGAATTACACAAAACATCCCTCATGTGGTTTCGCGAGATCAAAACCTAGCACTTATGATGGTGGTATCTATGGAGGAAGTGGAAGAGGTAGTTAAAGGAATGTCAAAGAATCAAGTCCCGGGCTTGGATGGTTTTACTACGGAATTATTCCAAGCTACTTGGCCCTTCATTAGCAATGATGTTCTGGAATTGGTGGAGGAACAAGATGCAACCAAAAGGTATGTCCTAGCCTAAATTATAATTTCATCGATTTAATACCTAAAGCTTCTAAATATGACGACCCATAAGGGTTTAGACCCATAGCATTGTGTAATGTGATATACAAAGTCATTACCAAATTTATTGTGAAATGTCTCGAACCCCTGTTGCCCAAGCGTATCTCTCCTGATCAAACAAGTTTTGTTTAGGGTTGTCAAATCTTGGACGACTTCATAACCTCCCAAGAGATGATCCATTCCCTAAATCAACTCAAAGCTACTGGAATGATGATCAAACTTGACTTATCCAAATCTTATGATCACATTAGATGGACATTCCTCAACAACTTCCTCAAACCCTATGGCATTGATCAAATATGGATCATCTGGATCACAATGATGGTTGCTTCGCTTGTGTACTTTATCCTCTTAAATGGCTCCCCTACCAGAACTTTGAACCCTTCGTGAGGCTTGAGGCAAGGAGACCCTCCATCACCATTCCTATTGATCTTGGTTGTGGAGGGTCTAGGACGTTATTTGAAAACAAAGCCTAATATTTGAAGATATGAGGTCTCCGCCTATGGGACAATGACCTTCTGATCAACCACTAGCAGTTTCTAGATGATATCATTCTCTTGTTCCATGTATCTCTTAAGGAAGCCTGGTGGATGAAGGATATCCTCCAAGAATCATGGATGCCTCGGGGACCTTGATCAATAATGAAAAATCTTGCATCTTCTTTTTCAACACTGCTAGAAATGTCCAATTTGTTTTGGCGTGAGTGCTCGGATTTGGCATCAGCTCCCTTCCATCCAAATACCCGAGGATGCCCATGTCTCTAAATTGTATGAAAACTTCCTATTGGAAACCCCTCCTCTAGAAAATACAAAAGAATCTTAGTAACTAGACCTTCCAAAATCTCAATCTAGTCGGTTGCACTCTCCTTATCAAAGTTGTTCTACAATCCATCACTATCTATCAGTTGTCGGGTATGACAACCCCTAAAACATCTTGTTTCAAAATAGTGGAGACATTCAAAAAATTCCTTTAGGTAGGAGCTCAATAGCTAAATAAATGGGCTCTAGTCTCATGGTAGAATTTATTGAAGCACAAAATGGAAGGGGGGATTGGATTAAGAGATCCCCTTATTCTAAATCAAATCTTGGGAGCTAAATTATGGTGGAGATGGATTAAAGGAGGGGTAGATATTTGGAAGCATAGTTGGACCATGAAATACACAATGCCAATATGGACAAAAGATATTCTCAGGTATTAGGACGTGCCTAAAGGATTGTCAATATGGAACCTAACTGCCCAAAACAGAGAGCTTATTCACCAACATTTCTTCTGGGAAATCAAATATGGAGCTACTGCTCGATTCTGGCATGACACATGGAAATAGAGGGAAAGTATACTTGCCATACAGGACCTGATTGAATTTTTCCTCTACACCTCAAGAAATAACTTACAATATGTTAACCAATACTGGAAAGGCAGCTCGGGCACTAAAGAATGGAGATAACAGAAAACTCGAGTGGAGTTGCCGAACCACCTCACTCGAACCAATGGAGACAACTAGAAGAGGAACTAGAATCCATAAGAATAACCATACAACAAGGGCTGAACATACTAAGATAGGGCTATACAACAAAAGGCACCTACACGATCTAGGAGGCTTATCGATTAAAGGCAGATTGGGGTCAGGAGAACCAAAACATAATATGGAAAAAAATATGGGGAGGAAAGTGGTGGCCAAAAGTGGCTGCTTTTCTGTGGCAGGTTTATAGAAGGAGAATCTTAACATGTGATCAACTTCAAAAGAGGGGCTTTTATGGTCCCCCTACTGCATTCTCTACAGGAATCATAATGAGTAGATGGAACATCCACTAAACACATATTTGTTTGTCACACAAGAATGGGACCAGGTGGAGGATCTCTTTGGCTGCATGGCTTGGGTACACTCGAGTATAAGAGAATCCATGTTCTTATGGTGCCAAGGCCTATTCTCCAGCCCAGTACTCAACTGAGCCTAGAATCCAGTCCTTGTATTTACACTTTGGGCTATCTCAAAGGAACACAACTGAAGGATATTCAAGAATAGAGGACAAACCCAAGAGTTAGTTTGGGACGTGATTCTCCAAAATATTAAAGAAACTATCCCGGTGGAAAAATGGACCCTAGAAGACTGGAAAGTTAGCCTCAAAAAGCTATAATCCTCAAACGACTCGAACTAGCACCGAGCATGATAACCCCAAACTCTTGGAAACAGATTTCAGGGCGAATGGAATTAGACCAAAACTTCACTACCCCATCGGAGGGATTCATCAAAATCAGCTTCGATGGTGCCTCGAAAAGAAACCCAGTTCCTGCATGTTTCAGAGGGACATTCAAGGATCACAAAGCGAAGCTTATGTTCATATATGCATACTACTATGGGCAGACAAGCAACAATGAAGCATAATTTGCAGGAGCCCAAAAAGGCCTAATCCTAGCCAATATTATGGGTCACATAGAGATAGTATTGGAGTGAGATTCCAAACTTGCAATCTACACCCTTAGGAAATCAAACTAAAGGACAAAATGGGATAAGCAAGTCACAACTGGAGGACTGCTATATTTGTGTAGGAGATAGGGGAGATAATCAAGAACTTCAATTATCTAATCACAAAGCATGTAAAGAGGAAAGGAAATAGAGTTGTTGACTTCTTGGAAATTGGGGATTATCTTATCAAATCGAACCCATGGAATTGATCTAGCCCCTGTAACAAGAAGATGGGAGGTTGAAGCCGCTTGATGAAATCCTCATCCATGATAAGGCCACTAGCTTAAGAAATATAGGAAGACCAAACCAGAACCCCCAATAAGGGTGTGTACTTGGTGATCGATGAAATCAGGGAATTTAATGGTGAGAGCCTCGAAGTGTCAACCCAACACTTTCTACAAGTGTGGCAAGGCTGGTAGGGTCATGTCAGGAAGCTGTGAGAGTTATAGCTGGGAGGGTGGTGATAGGATGGGTGTTCATGTCCATTATGGCAGTGAGGATCTAAAAGTTTTCATGCAGCGTGGTAAGTAGAATAAGCAAGGAGATTTCCGCAAAGGAGGGCATCAAAACAAGGGAGAGCAGACAAACTAGGTTCGCATCCAGATCACCATAGTAGGGTGAATTGGTATGTTGTATGTCCCAATGGTAATTTTTTTATTGCAATGTTTCAAGTCTTTGGGGTTTATGGTCTAGGTTGGTAGGTTATCAGTTGGTCAGGTTCTGTAAGTCTGATTCTTTCTTTGTTTTGTTTGATGCTGAGTCCAGGGGTCCATAACAAAAATTTCCCTGGACGTGCCACCATTTCCCTGCCTTTTGGAATTTGGTTTTCCCGCCGAGGGATCCTCCTCACCATGCATGCTGGGAGGGTAACTAGAGAGGGTATACAGGGTGGGGGACTTTCAATTTTGAGGCTCACTAAACTCTGGGCCAAAAGTCCTTGGGTTGTGGTTGAAAGCCGGAGGGACATATACATCACTGTGATGGACCGGCTTGGGGATATGGTGGTCTCTGCTCTGCAACAGAGTGAGGCAGACCCGAGAGGGAATATGCCTGATGGGTGCTAGGAGTCTGAGCGAAGTGGAGCTAAGGGAGAGCTAAGTAATTTCTTGTGTCGGAGGGGCAATGTATGGGGCTAGTTGCCTGGCAATAATAGTACAACATCTGAATTTGTTAGTGTTGTCTTTAGAAATCGAATTACAAATTGTTTTGAACCTAATTTATATCGTGAACAACTCATTTAGTTTTTATGCATATCAGGTGGACTGTGTACAGGTAAATTTCAAGGAATGAGTCTCGAGTAGCCTGCAAATAGGTGGCTCAACCCGTCAAAACGCTTCCACTGCCATAGAGTATATTATCGGGGGCGAGTAAAGATGATCTAGGCAGCGCCAAGCACACACAGCCTAGCTCCGCGCAGCTGAGGCAAAGGAAACAAAACCACAGGAAAATATGAGGAAGGGGAGTCCTGTAATCCAGGAGGTAAGATGAGAGGCAACAAGCCGAGAGTGACATTATCAATGAAGTAGGGGAAGCATACCATGAGTGCATCGATGAGAAAAAACGCAGGTCATAGAAAAATGGGAGGCCAACCTGAATCAGTAGGTATGCTCCATGGAAATTGAAGCTAAGCATTGGAGAGTCTTAGTACTAGATCCCACTTAAACCTGTAGCAGAATAACCTAGTTCAAACAAACCCTCTTCTTTTATTGCTCAACGAAAGGAATCCTAGGAAAGGCCCTGGAACAAATTTCCTTGAACATGGCCGACGTAGTGCATACATTTCTGCACTACAAAAGGGAATTTCATAAAATCATGTTTCAGTTGCAGAAGCAAGATGGTCGCCTCGATCATATTGAGAAGCATTTTTCTTGCATCTTGCCAGCAGATGAGCTTCCGAGGTCGAATGTCAAAGACCCAACACCAGTGGATTCCGCCTCGGCATAGGATGCATATTAGTGAACCAACGTCTCTAGTATTATTTTTTGATGCAGATAGGATTTACTTTTAGTTGTAATTACAATTATGTTAGTTTGTAGTTAAATACGAAAATAGATATGGACATACAATCTTACATAGCTTGGATAGGAAAGATCAAATTGTTTTGGTTTTTGATGGAATTCCATGTCGATAGGTGGCCAACAGACTTGGCCATAGGGCAAGGTGAGGCCACCTAACAAATATCTTAGATGGTTGTAACTTTCTGATTAAATTTAATAGAAAAGGAGGACCTAGCAAGCTTTAAAAAAAATAAAAAAATAAAAAAATCTTAATAGAGAGCGTTTATATTTTATATTTTATTTAAAACAATAAATTTAAATGAAAAAATACAATTTCAAATATGAAATTTATCTATTTTACGATTGTAGTGGCCAATCTAGGGTGCTAGATTAGACTAAATTTAATGTCAACCAAGGTAGGTAAACTTAGAGGCACGTGTCTAAAGTTTATAGACCTAAAAGGATCTCATCTACCTAACTAAGTGTCTACTGTGACAGGATACAACACTCCTTTACAAGAGATTGAAATATGTTTCCTTTCACACTTTAACACTCAGATCATCTAATTTAAATTTTAACTGCTCTAAAGGAACAACGTGTTACTAGTCTGAGTTTTCAACCCTCTTACAAGGATATCATTCACAAAAGCTCTTTCCAGCGAACACACTAAACATTCATGAAAACCAAAAACTCTTTTAAGCACACTAAAACTCAAATGCATGAAAACAGAGTCCACAGAGATACTTCGAAATTCAATGGTCGATTAAATATTTTACAAGATCTTGTTGAAATCAGCAATCGAATTTTCAAGGTATCACCATGAATCATACAATAATACTTGCAAGAACTTCTAATGGAATTAATAAACTCACAGGCAAGAAAATAACATCAAACGCTATTCAACACTATTCAGGTGTGAAGGTTAAACACTATGGAAATGAAAACAAAAGTATACCAATCTCCACGTAGGGCCCACCCACGCTTCAATGGCACACTTAGGAAACTTCAGATGATGAAAACGTTAACACGTAAGCACTGTAATGGTGAAACGATACCTGTAATTAAGTTCTGGAAATCAAATTACATGCAAGAACAACGTTCTGGAAAAATACAATACACAATCTTTTTAATCTGCTTCTCTACTATCCTTTGTTCACTAACTTTCCTTCCAGTCTATAATCGAATGTACATACATTATCATGCAGATGTTTCTTCTTTTACAATCAAAAAGGCAATTTTTGTTTTTTTCTAATCTTAACTGATTTCCAAAACAAAACGAAATCAATTTAGGTAACTCTGGCTTTTTGTTGCTTTTATGACCAAAAAGGTTGGGTTTGACCAGCATTGACCATGTATCCAGGAGCTTTAGATTCTTTGTTGAATAGATCTTTCACCATGTATGTACATCCTAGATCACGTTCCTATCCTCTGTTTTGATTTTCCTACCATTCCACATGTCACAACATAAACCAATTACAGTAAGTCATGACATCTCGTAATTTTGTTGAAAATTTCTAATTTTTAACATAAAAATTTACAAATTAAATTTAATGTAAAATAACAACTATAATGCTTTGATTAATCAATTTCAATGGACTATGAGGGGTTTATGGGAGAAAATGATAGAGAACTGATGGATTTCTAGAAGAAAAGGATGGCAATGAAATGGTACCAACATCTCCCCCAAGCTCAATGATTTAGCATGTCCTCATGCTAATCCTGATGTGCTCCCTTTATATTCTATTCCTGCTTGTGCCTCTGCCACTTGTAGCAATGCATCTATATTCTTCTGAGCTTGGGAATTCTTCTGAACGTGGATCTCATGTTTCATATTCTTGTATTTTTCTTTAAGAGCTTTCTTCTTAGTGTACCATTTTG
Organism: Pinus taeda; assembly: GCA_000404065.3. Classification (NCBI taxonomy): domain Eukaryota; kingdom Viridiplantae; phylum Streptophyta; class Pinopsida; order Pinales; family Pinaceae; genus Pinus; species Pinus taeda. Next base: position 52,653 of record APFE031361898.1, on the reverse strand, counting down.
TCACCCATTTGAAAATTTCTTTTTGTTCAGTCTTAATTTCTTTGATTTGCTCCTTCAGTTTCTCATTTTTCTGCTAAGTCTTCTTGCTCTGAGCTCTCAAAATTTCATTTTCTTTCTTTATGACCTTCTCTAGCATGTTTGCCTCCATCAATTCCTCTTTTAGCTTTTCAATCTGTTTCTCTAACCTTCTTTGTTTCTTGTTTGCAGGTGTTGACTCTTTCCTTTCTTCCTTGTTACTCTCTATTTCCATTCCTACTTCCTGTTCTGGCTATGAATGACCACTGCTCTCAATGTCCATTGGTGCATTTTCATTTTCATTTTACTCTAGTTGATCATCTTGTGTTTAGTTCTTTTGTATTATCCTTGATCTTGTAGTATAAGTAGTGAAGATTTTGTCTTGTTCAACTTTCTTAGCAGTTTCTTGCCTCATCCTTCTTGTCCTCACACTACTGCTATGTGGAGGAACATTTCTTGACTTGCGCTCAGGGATTTCCTCATCAATATCAACCATAAACTCTGTGCACTCTTGTTGTTCCTGTTCATCTTCTCCATCTTTAATTTGATTAGCAATAAAAAATTATTTCCATGTTTTTCCCCTCCTATGCAACTCAAATTCAATTAGAATTTTAATCAACCCAAAATGATACAAACTCTTATCTTCATTACCCTTTTGTTTTTTAATGGTTTTTGACATTTTAGTCAAACTCTGTAAGAGGAAATAGGGCAGACTGATGGTGCATTGGCCTCTTAAGTGCAAGAGGAGTTTGATGTGATATAGGTATACTATGCTATAATGCCCTTCACATGTAACAAATTTTTGAATATTGTATACCATTTCATCCCATGGGTGCATTAACCAGCTTCTAGGGACACCCTTTTTCCAATTGATAGAGGAAACCCTTGACCTAGACATAAACTGAGTCCATGATTTTTCCTTAAATTGTTTTGTTTTGAAATATTTTTCCCCTTCTGGACTGATTCCCAATGTTTGTGCTATGGTATCCTCTGAAATTCTAAAAGAGAAGTTTCCTATTAATTCTTTCTCTCCATTGAATGTGAATGCAAACTGCTTTGTCACTTCTTCATTGCTCCCATTAAATTTATCTAGAAAAGATAACCATTGCTTTTCCCTCAAAATCGTGACACAGTCATCATGATATTGTGAACTATAAAATGTTTTAGGCTCTGCTCTATTGGTCATCTTGAAAAAGAAATTCCCGTTCTAACCCTTTTGTTTATGATCAACAATTCAATAAGGGTTTCTCAATTTGTTACCTCTTTTCTGCGCTCCACTTAACCGACCTGGTAATGCCCTCAATTCTCGGGGTCTCCTTCTTCAATTGCTTGGGTGGCGACCTGATTAGCATCCTCGGATTATGGGCGGAGGTAGAAACTCGTGGTAAGCATGTTTGCTATGCTCTCCCTTTGTAGCGCCTGCTATCTCGGCCTTCTTTGAAAAACTCAGAGTTTGAATCACCTATATGGTAACGCACTTTTCGAACTGAGAGTTTTATAAAGTGAAACTTAACAACCGACCTTTCTCCAATTACTATAATGATAACGCAGAGTTGGAAGCACATTCACATCATAAAGACAGAGGAGTGGTACTGCTTTGCATAGGTACAATCATGAGAATGCCATATACATATAAGGAGTGTTGTAGTGATGATAACGGATATATGTTGCATGAGTCGACTTGGGTCAAACAATTGTTTTATAGCTCCAACATTCAAAAATTAATGAAATCATTTAGCACTTGTCTTTTCAATGATTTACCACTTGTCTTTCCAATGAAACCGGCTTATCCATTACTTGTTGGTACTTGGCCGATTGGAAAAAAAATGATGGATCGATGACAAGGTTTGAAGAGTGGTGTAGGAAAAGATTTGAAAATCGTAGTAGGAATATGGAAATATGCTAAAGTGTGATGGGAAATGATAGCAGAGTTGAGTAGTTAGGAATGTTACAAGGGTGATGGGTATAGGGGTTTCTGAAATTGATAACAAGCAATCATAATCATCATATTTAACACTAAAATAATTCAAGAATTTTAAATGTTAAAAAAAAAATTACAACAATACATTACACTTGTTGGTTGACCAAAAGTTGAGTCGGCATGCACAGGTAGGACTGATATTCACTGTCAAAATATGACTAATCTTCACTGTCCAAAATAGGTCCCTTTTGAGATGAAATTGGATATAACAGGTCCCTCTGAAATCTAAAAAACTATGTTTGTGCAGCTTCTTTGATCCTTGGTGTTGATGTAGCCTTGATGATAAGCAAGCTTTGAAAACTTTGTTGAAACTTTGTTGAAGTAGCCTGATGTATCTTGAATGCAGTCTTTAACAAGTCCCTCTAATATTTGTTGAATAGGTCCCTCTAACATTGGTACTGGTAACATAGTTTTCTGAACAGGTCCCACTGCATATTGCTTGAACAGGTCCCTCTGATTAGAACAAAACAAAAACAACTCTTTTATTGAAATACTGAAGTACTGAAACAAATTCTTTGAAGATTTACAAATGAGGAGATGAAATAGGGAAAAAAAAATGTTGATTCTTCTCCCCCATTAAAGCTTTGACTTGTCCTCAAGTCATTATTGAAGTGATGAACAAAACAGTAAACAAGTAAAACAAAGAATTCTTACAAGCCAAATGAATGGTTTTCTAGTAAGAATTCTGGGTTAGAGTGTGCCAGAGTCTGGTTTTCACATCTAAACCATTATTATTATTATTATTATTTATTTATTATTATTATTATTATTTTGTTTTGTTTTTTCTTTTTTTTTCTTTTTGTATTGTATTGTATTTTTTTTTTTTAATTTGGATTGTGGAAAATGAAATTGAATTGACTAAGGTAGAGATATCACAGCTGAAGACTGCAATATCTCGACCTCCCTTTGGTGAGATACAGTGTGAATAAAATCCTCCTTGCTGATGGGCTTATGACAGAGTTTCAACCGATGGCCATTGACAAGAAAGGTGTTGCCTTCTCCATCAATGGTAGTAAGCTTGATTGATCCATTTTCATATAATTGAACTATTTCATATGGGCCCATCCAATGTGTGGTAAATTTGGCTTTATGATCTCTGAATTTAGAGTCAAAGAGTAAAGCCCAGTCCCCTTCTTTGAACTGTTTCTTTTTTATGTGTGCATCATGCCACTGCTTCCTCTATTTTTGCATTAGGATTGTTGTCTCCTCTGCTTGCTGCCTCATTTCATCTAGCTGGTTCAATTGCTGAATTTTCTCTTGTTGGGCTTCATTGAGATCAACTCCTAAATCTGCAACCATCTTATAAGTATGTATTTGAAATTCAATAGGAAGCATTACCTTTTCGCCATACACCAACTTATATGGTGTAAATCCTGTAGTGTTTTTCCACGTGATTTTGTAAGCCATGAGTGCATCTTTGAGCTTCTCTTCCCAATTCTTTCTGCTCATTGCTACGGTCTTAGTGACAATTCCTTCCAATGTTTTATTTGTGGATTGCACCTAGCCATTGGCCTATGGATGGTAAGTTGTACTTTTCCTATGCTTGATTTGATATTTTTCTGTGATGTCTTTGACTAGCTTTGAAGTAAACTGAGTACCTTGATCTGTCACTATCTCCCTTGGTACTCCATACCTTACAAAAATTTCATCAAAAAGGAAGTTTACCACTATTTGTTCAGTTGCTCGGACTAGTGCTTTGGCTTCAGCTCCTTTTGTCATGTAATCAGTACATACTAGGATGCACTTTTTGCCTTTGGAAGTTGGATTGATTGGTCCTATGAAATCTAGAGCCCATTTTTCAAATGGCTCTAAATGTACTTGAAGTTGAAGTGGCATTTCATCTGTAGCTATTGGCCTGCCCATTCTTTGACATCTATCACAACTTTTCACATACTTCATGGAATCCTCAAAAATAGATGGCCAATAGTATCCAAGATTGAGAATCTTGAATGATGTTCTTTTGGTTGCAAAATTCCCACCACACAGTTCATCATGGAAGGATTTTAAAATATCAATTATTTCATCATTTCTTACACATCATCTGATAATCATATCATAACCAGTGTAAAATAAATCTCCATTAACCCATGAGTATCTAGCACTTTGTTTGATCAACCTCTTCTTTTCCTTTGGAGTAAAATATGGAGGTGTTTTTCCCGTGGACAAATAATTGGCTAAGTCAGCATACCAAGGATTCACTATTGAAATTGCAAATATATTTTCATCTGGAAAAGAATCTTCAACCGGAACAACTTCACCTCGATTTTGCAGTCTAGAAAGAAAATCTTCCACCTGATTCTCCTTACCTGGTCTATCTAACACTGTGATATTAAATTCCTGTAATAATAGCAGCCATCTGGTAACTCTTCCATTAATGATTGTTTTATTCATTAAATACTTAATGGCAGAATGGTCAGTATGTACAAAAACCTCATAACCAGTTATATAATGTCGGAATTTATTCACAACATGTATGATTGCAAGTATTTCTTTTTCAGTGACTGTGTAGTTTAATTCTGCAGGTGTTAGATTTTTACTAATGAAATAGATGGCATAATTGAAAGACTCTTCTTTTTGGCCTAATGAGGCACCTACTGCAGTATTAGATGCATCTGTAAAGATGTGAAATGGTAGGTTCCAGTTAGGTCCTTTTAAGACTGGTGTAGTTGATAACTTTTCTTTGAGTGTTTCGAAAGCTTTCTGACAATTCTCATTCTAGTTGAAAGGTGTATCTTTTGCTAGAAGCTTAAACAGAGGTAAATCTATTTTCATAAAATGTTCAATAAACCTTCTGTAATAGCTTGCATACCCAAGAAAACTTCTTACCTCTTTTTGAGTCTTCGGAATTGGCAAATTGATAATGATTTGGATTTTTGATGGATCAACTTTAATGCCTTGAGAAGAAATATAGTGTCCTGATACTATCCCTTCATTTAATATCATAAAACACTTTTCATTGCTCAGGGACAAATTAGCTTCAATACATCTTCAAAACTTTTTCAAGATTCTCTAATGCATGCTCAAATGAATTACCATACACTGAAAATTCATCCATGTAAACTTCAACACAGTCATGAACTAAATCAGCAAAAATAGCTAATACATCTCTCTGAAATGTAGCTAGAGCATTGCAAATTCCAAATGGTAAAACATTATAGGAATAAGTGCCCCAGGGACAAGTAAAAGTGGTTTTGTCCTGGTCCTCTAAGGCTATCCTGATCTGGTTATAGCCACTGAAACCATGAACAAAAGAGAATGATGATTTGCCAACTAATTTTTCTAGCACTTGGTCAATAAATGGTAGTGGGAATAACCTTTGAGGGTTGCTTTGTTCAATTGTCTGTAATCAACACAAATCCTCCACTTGCCTTTTTTCTTGGGTACTACTACCAATGGGGATACCCACTGACTGTCAGAGATAGGATAAATAAAATTGAATTTTAGTAGTTTTTGTAATTCCTCTCTAACAATATCCTAAAGCATGGGATTCATTCGTCTCTGCGGTTGCCTCACTGGTTTGATATTGCTATCCGTATAAATGTGGTGAGTGCATGTTTCAGGGTGAACTCCGTGCATATCGGTGTAGTCCCAAGCAAATGCTTTCTAGTATTTTCTCAGTAATTGGATCGGTTTTTCCTCCTGAGATGAGTCTAGGTGAGTGCTAATATTCAAAGTTTTTCCTGGACTAATCTCTATGGTCTTGCTCTGTGTGTTTGTGATAGATTGAATGGGAAAAATGTTCTGAAATGTTGTTTGCAAAGAATGAATGGTGCATGTTTCCTGAAAATTTTGTGCCAAACGTTCATCTATAGCATGGTATTGGTCGTTTCTTAATTCTTCGGAAATATCAGGTTGAGAAAGGAACAATTCTACCAAATCATCATTATTATGTTCTTGAAAATCATAGATTTGGTTGATGCTGAAAACAGATTGAACTTCTTCCTTATCATTGTATTTATCATCAAGCCATAAATTGTGTGCTACTGCCGGTGATTGTGCTGATGGGTAGAGAGTGAGTTGTTTTCTTTCAGTTCCTCATGAAATGATCATATTACCCTATCTACATCCTATGAATGCATCAACAGTTGCTAACCATGGTCTACCAAGGATGATAGGGTGTCCTCCTAAATTGGGTTTTGGTTGAAGAACTAAAAAGTCCACTAGATACTCCCAAGAGTCCAGTGAAACAATTATGTCCTCCAAAATCCCTTCAGGAATCACTTTAGACCTATCAGTGAGTTCTAGAACAATTGTTGTGTGCTGAAAGTTTGTGAGCTGCAGTGTTTTCATTGTTTCAAGAGTCATCACATTTATTGCAGCCCCAAAGTCAATTAAGGTGTTTGGAATATGTATGTTGTTAATGATTGTAGTGACTCTGGCAATACCAGGATCAACATACTTTTCTATTGAAATGGTGTTTGTCATAAGGCCAGCTAAATGTCCAATAACATGAATAGTTTGTGGATCAACTCTTTTCCTAGTAGGCTTCTTGAGGCACAGTTCTTTGATGGCTTTAGTATATATGGGAATGTCTTTTATGGCTTGTAGCAGTGGAATTTTTATATAGACATTCTTTAGGTCATCTAAAACATCAAACTGTGGTATAGACATGGGAAGTTTTGTTTGGACCAATCTGTCTGGAAAAGGTGGTGGATGCAACGGTTGCATTTTTTTTATTTTTGATGTCATCATTTTGTTTCCTTTGAGTTGGAGTTTCATTTTCATTTTCTTCATTTTCTTCTTGTTTATCATCTATTGGGGATTCGTTTTGAAGTACCTTACCAGACCTTAAAATGATATTTTGCAAAGGTAATGTGGGATATGATGGTCCCTCATCTACATTATAAGCTGGTCTCTCTGCTCTGTTATTTGGATTTGGTACAGGTTGAGCAGGAATCTGAGTAGGTCTAGGAGGTTGTTGGTTAGATGGAAGTTGTAATTGTGGTGGATTTATTGGTGGAGGAGCAGGTAATGCTTGTTGAGTGTGTTGGGGTTGATAAACAACTTGCTGCTGACGATATTGCTGATATGTTTGAGTATATTGCGAATATGGCTGATGATACTGTTGATATGGCTGTGAATATGGTTGGTATGGTTGAGGATATGGTTGATATTGTTGAGAGTATTGCTGAGATGGTCTCCATTGTTGTTGTGGGTAATTTTGGTGCTGCCAT
>APFE031361898.1:23916-45310 GCA_000404065.3 Pinus taeda | reverse complement strand
ATACCTTGAGGTGGAGGTCTTGGTTGCCATGGTCTCTTTGCGCCCATGAAATACACATTCTCCATATTTGTGTTAGCTACCACATTACAATTCTACAAAATCTTGACTTTAGAGCAATGAAATATATCATGATTTTCAGTACAAAAGGCACAAACTTGAATGTTTTCTAATGGGCAGTCTTTTAAGGCATGTTTCTTCTGGCATTTTGGATAAAAGACAACCATTATTTGATCTTCCTCTTCTTGTCTTTTCTTAGCTTTGAGAGTGTCAATTTGAGTTCCTAAGGTACTTAATAGATCTGTTTTGAATTCTTCTAACAAATTTCCTATTTCAGCTCTTGTGACACTTGCTGAAGCAGATTTTGTGGCTTTGGATGATATGGCCCTTTTTCCATTTTTGGCTTTGCTCCTAGAATACTTTCACATAAATCAACAATTTCTTCGAAAGGTAAGGTGGAAATATCACCTTTTCCCATCAAATTAAGATCATCTAAGTATTCCTCTCGAGTGCCCTTCAAAAATATTGTTCGAATCAGATCAAGAGTCATGGATCGATGTTTTGATTTTTGTAAATTGTAAGCAAATCGTTCCAAGTACTCCTCTAAATTTTCATCCTCTTGTTGATTCATCCTAAAGATATCATCTTTAGAATCTTTCGATCTACAATAAGGTTGGTATTTCTTTAGGAATATTCTTCTCATGCCATCCCAACCACTTATTGCATGTTCACCAAGTCCCATGAACCATCTTAGTGTTGATGCTTTTAATATTGGTGGGAAGAATCTAAGCCTATGGGCATCATCTGTGTAACCATATGTTCGACATACAATGTCAAACTCAAACAAGAATGAATCTGGATCTTTTGAAGCCATGCCATAAACGTTTGGTAACACAGAAGGAGGTATGTTTTTCATTTTATTTCCTCATCATGATTGTCTTCTAGTTCTTGAATAGGAAATTTAAAGGTTGACTCTTCCTCCTCTCTTTGATCTTGTTGTTGCTCAGGAGTGGGTCTTCTTGCTGATCCTCCTCCTTCCTCAGCCATTTTGATAAATTCCTCTGTTGATTTAATTTCTTGTTCAGTGTCACATGTTCCAAAGAGAAGTTGTTCTAGAGATTGTTGAGTTATTTTACTACTTTCTCTTTTTGTAGAGGATTTAGGGAGATGTTTCTTCTATGATTTGTGTGCCAATAGGATTTGTCTCTCAATAAGTGTAAGTCTTTGCCCTGATTTGTGTTTATCCTCTAATTTTTGTATGGTGACTTTCCCAGCTGGTGTTGTGCGTTCAATTTTTCCTAAAGGGTCTGCTCCTGGTGGTAGGTTAGTTTTTGGATGGGGGGTTTTTATGAATCTACCTTTATTATCTCCAGATCTAGGCATAAGCAAGCATGACTTCTAAAATGACGAATTACAATCAAATCTATGTTTTTTGTTTGTTTTTATTTATTTTTATATTTTGTTTTTTTTTAGAAATCCTCTAACTGTGCCTCCCCAGCAACGGCGCCAAAATGTAGTGGCCAATCTAGGGTGCTAGATTAGACTAAATTTAATGTCAACCAAGGTAGGTAAACTTAGAGGCACATGTCTAAAGTCTATAGACCTAAAAGGATCTCATCTACCTAACTAAGTGTCTACTGTGACAGGCTCCAACACTCCTTTACAGGAGATTGAAATATGTTTCCTTTCACACTTTAACACTCAGATCATCTAATTCAATTAATTGTTCTAAAGAAACAACGTGTTACTAGTCTGTGTTTTCAACCCTCTTATAAGGATATCATTCACAAAATCTCTTTCCAGCTAACACACTAAGCATTCATGAAAACCAAAAACTCTTTTAAGAACACTAAAACTCAGATGCATGAAAACAGAGTCCACAGAGATACTTTGAAATTTAATGGTCAATTAAATATTTTACAAGATCTTGTTGAATAATCTAGCAATCGAATTTTCAAGTATCACCATGAATCATACAATAATACTTGCAAGAACTTCTAATGGAATTAATAAACTCGCAGGCAAGAAAATAACATCAAACACTATTCAACGCTATTCAGATCTGAAGGTTAAACGCTATGGAAATGAAAACAAAAGTATATCAATCTCCACGTAGGGCCCGTCCATGTTTCAATGGCACACTTAGGAAACTTCAGATGATGAAAACGTTAATGCATAAGCACTGTAATGGTGAAACGATACCTGTAATTAAGTTCTAGAAATCAAATTACATGCAAGAACAACGTTCTAGAAAAATACAATACACAGTCTTTTTAATCTGCTTCTCTACTATCCTCTGTTCACTAACTTTCCTTCCAGTCTATAATCGAATGTACATACATTATCATGAAAATGTTTATGGTTTTACAATCAAAAAGGTGACTTTTGTTTTTTTCTAATCTTAACTGATTTCCAAAACAAAACGAAATCAGTTTAGGTAACTCTTGCTTTTTGCTGCTTTTATGACCAAAAATGCTGGTTTTGACCAGCATTGACCATGTATCTAGGAGCTTTAGATTTGCTGTTGAATAGATCTTTCACCATGTATGTACACCCTAGATCACGTTCCTATCCTCTGTTTTGATTTTCTTGCCATGCCACGTGTCACAACATAAACCAATTACAGGAAGTCATGACATCCCGTAATTTTGTTGAAAATTTCTAATTTTTAACATAAAAATTCACAAATTAAATTTAACGTAAAATAACAACTATAATGCTTTGATTAATCAATTTCAATGGACTATGAGGGGTTTATGGGAGAAAATGATAGACAAATGATGGATTTCTAGAAGAAAAGGATGGCAATGAAATGGTACCAACAACGATTTAGTTATATATTACAAATATTATACAAATTATATTATAATTATATTAAAACAGTTGTATTAATAAATGTGAATTGATATATATTAATAGATCTTATTTACCATATGTTTGATGAAGTTACATATTTATGATTGTAATTTGTTATTTGTTAATTTGACACAGTAATTTTATAATTGTATTAAGTAATTGTAAAAATTTAAACATGAATCTAGATATATATGGTAGTTAATATTTGAAATTTCATAGTTAATATAAAAAAGACTACAAGAATATGACAATATCTTTTAATAAATATTGCTTATCCAAATAATAATAACAATAATAATAATTATTATTTTTTCCGAGAAAATATCAGGGCACATCCAACCAAAGGGAACACTTCTTGATGACTTATTAGCAGAGCCTAACCTTATAAGTAGAGCCTAACCTTATTAGTAGAGCCTAACCCTGAGGGCATTGAGAAGAATTGAATCTGTTAGCACGATACTTTAGCACGAGAATTGTTAGTATCCTATAGTCACAATAGTTAAAAAAAGTTTTATCTTTTAAATTATTTGACAAATATATAAGAGTTTGGCTATGATCTTGTAGAATATCAAGCTATGAGTCTCAATTTAGAATAAATTTTTCATTATTTAATGTAATTATGGCAAAGCGTGTGAAGAGTTACAAAATTGGTCTTTTATATCCCAAGGGGTCAAGTTAAGTAGATCTAAGGCGAGTTACATCAAAGATCATGAGAAAGGTCGTGTGGTCATGCCTTGGCATCATGCACACAAATTTATAAAGTATCTTGAGTCTGTTAGGGTGTCAAATCTTGATCATTCATGACATCATTATTGGTACAACAGTTAAATTGACAAGAGTTGCGCCCATGATTTTTAAATTCAGCCACTGGGACCAAGCATACAATAGTTGTTTTGGGGGTTTTTGAGAGGTAATTTGTGTTGATTGAATTGTTTCATAGGGTTTCCCATTTTCAATTGTTACACAACCCTATTTTTTAGCTCCTTATCACCATTACCACCCTACTTGCTGCATAAAATAAACCTACATTGAGATTGCATTTTCGAAACCCTAGAGTATCCCTCTGCTACAAAAAAACATGTCAACTATAGAGGGGAGGTGACATAAGAGATGTGCCATTGACATGTTTAAACCCCAAGACCTCACATTCATCAATGCAAACCCAACTATCAGAGTTGCCCTTGATCAAGTTGGATGTGTCAGATTTTGAATGTAGAGCTCACTAAGAAGTATGCTTGTTAATGAGTTTGACATCAAAGATGTTTATATTTTGCATGAAGTCCCTCTAGCAAACATAGTTAGTTAAGATTCTAAAGTTATTTTCAAAAGAAGTAGGCTAGTAGCTCTCACAACAATTTTGTGTCCTAGCCAAGTATTAGGGTTAGGGTTTTTGATGCGAAGGTGGAAGTTTTGCATTTCTGGAGAAAGGGGGCTTGAAAGGAGTCTACAATAGGATCAATATCGTATCAAAATCATCATCAGCATGTGCAACTTGTTCAAAGACCTCACTATGCTCTAAACCATGAAAGAAGATGGTGTTGTGCTTTTTCACTAGTGCTGCATTTTTGGTTGTAGATGAAATTGTCAAAGTTGGAGGCTTTATATGATGGAAGAAATCTTTTAAGGAGCAAGTTTTCCATGTATAGGCATGTTCACATGTGTTGAAGTAATCAAGAAACCAAAATATTAACTGGAGGTACTTTAACCATGGAGCACTACGCTTTCCTGCTACAATTTTCCTTTCTAAAGAATTAGGAGGTTGCACACTATGAGCACTACGCTTCGAGACAATCATCAATTTGACTGAATTATGTAAGTTAAATCCTCTTGTATTTTGTTTTTATGGTCTTGGTAAATGGAATTAAGCTTCTAAGAACTCATAGGCTCGATTTGGGCTGAATATTTAATGTAAATAAGCTTAAAAAGGATTTAGTCAAACAATATCTACATTTCAAGAAATCAGTTCTATTTTCATTACAATGGCTAGAAAGAGAAAGGCATATTGAGGAATTCGGTCCCTAGAGGTGGGAACAAATTTTTCTTTAGTCTATTTAAGATCTAATTGTAATTGAGCAAAGGGTTGGTTAGTTTGGAGAAGGAAGAACACTATGTGCACTGTATTTTCTTGATTTTCGAGTGAATGAAAGGACAGAGGCCGAATTTTATAGAGATTCCTGTGTTAGTTTCTTTGGAGATGTGCTTCTTGATTTGGTAAGTTTCGTATGGTATCCATCATGATTTGAAATGTGTCTTCTTGTTTAGTAAAACAAATTTATTGACTTTGAATTCACTCTGAATGGTGCTATATTTAAGTTTGCTAAACATATATGTTTTATGCTAAAATGATATTTAGAAATCATGTTTTTGTCCTATGCTTTGCATTTAATTTTTCATTTATCTTTCAGTCACCCTACAATTTTAACTAAAATACCCCAAAAACACTAGCTACCTTGCCCCTATAGAAGATCCCTATTTCACTTTTTCTCTCAGTGAAAACCATCAACTTTATTGATCATATTGCCCAATGGATTCCTTTTCTTTTCTACCATCAGGTCTTTAAAGCTCATAGCCAATGAGCTTCACACCTAGCTTAACATCTAAGTGATCAGACAAAAAGAACCCTCTCTAACGTTGAAAGGAATAAATTTCCATTTCCAAATGGTTTGTGGTTACCTCTCAGTGTCTTTCTTCAACTTAAAGAAATTAAGAAATGCTAACTAGAACTACACAACTAACCCTCAAAATTATCAAAATAAATATTACTATAATCACTTTTATTTAAATAATTTTTATATAATTCATTAACATAAATAATACTATGTGAATTTACTTAAATAATTAAAATAAATAATACCATGTGAATTGATTTTAATAAATAATACTGAATTTAGTGCCATTGTAGCCTACACTAATTTAGGTGTGTAGACATAATGTCATCGCATCCACACAAATGGATAAAGAAACGTTATCAGTATATAATTTTGTTTAAAGTTATGTTGTTTGTAAGGGATTAAGTTATATTAATTTTCAGCTAACATATGAAAATCACGATGAATATAAGAAACTCCCTTCGAGTGAATCAGTATTAAATGTGTATGTTGAAGTGGCCATTATCAAGTTATGTTGTTTTTAAGCAATTAAATTATATTAATTTTCAGTGAACATATGCGAAATTAAGATGATTACGACAGAGCCTATTCGAGTGAATCTGTATTAAATGTGTAGGTTGATGCTGTGAATCAATTAACACATTTTTAAGGAGATTTGGGAGATTTTAAATAAACAAATCGTGACCGTTATGTAATAAATTAGTAATTGTACTTGGAGGTGCAAAGCAATGTAGATAGGCTGAGTAAAGGAATGTGGAGGGTAATAATTAAGCTAAATATTGGGGGTAATGAAACATAATTAAAATTTGATTTTTATATATTATTTTAAAAAGTGGAAGAGGAGGTTAAATTCAAGAAGAATGTTACATTAACTTGAATGTTCTATAATAATGGTAATTTTTGCAAACACAAAGTACATAGCAAAGGAGTTCAATTTCTTTGGGCTTTTTAAAAATGAGATGAAATAAATTCTTGAAAGGATGGGAAGATGAAATTAATTTGATAAATTAATGAGGAGGGAGGGTCTGCACTTAAAGATTAAAGATTAAGCATTTGAATGAGATAATTCCAAGAATGGCTTAACTTGTATCAATATTTATGATTGGGTTTTAGCTTGGCCAAAGAGTATGAGGTGGTTCGATTTATAATCATGTTTAACAAACATTAATTTTGGAAACGATATGTATTGGTTGTGTTTAAACAATTCTACTAATTTGGCCAATATAAAAATATACACAAAATCATGGAATTTAATAAACCTCAAGGCCCACCAATAAACCCAAATGATTATTGGGAAATATGTGTTTTTCCAGCTTAACGATCTACCAATTTGGCCAATATAAAAATATCCACAAGAGCATGAAATTTTATAAATCCCGAGGCCCACCAATGAATCTAAATGATCATTGGGAAATTTGAATAATTGTTTTAAAGTTCGGTAGAGTTTGAAAGAAACTTCTATGTGTTTTTTTTATGTTTTCCTTGGCTCAAATTTAAAAATATGATCATGTTCCCTTAAAGTAGTATGTTCAAATCTTAATATTAAATAAAATTTAAAAATTATATTCTGTGGTTAAATATTTATTTAATATATTTAAATAAATCCTAAACATAAGTATAAATTTTTGATAGTTTTGTAACTATTAATACAAATAAATATATATCTTATATACATGGAGATGGTAAATATATGTTTCATATGTGATAAAATTTTGAATAAAAATTTAAAAAACTTTATAATAGTTGTTTATATATAGTTTGAATAAAAGCCTTTAAATGTTTGTATTTATTAAATGTGAATTTTTTTTTTTTTTTAAGAATATATTTTATAAATATTAAAAATATTTGTTTTTTTCCTTGCTTAAAAAAAAACCTAGAGGCATGACAACAGTGTCCTAGCGAACATGCACACATGTTTTTGTTTTCTCCAACCATATAAGAGAAAACATCATTTTAATTAATATTTAATAATCGATAATTGATAATTTTTTTGATTCAATCTTAAAATCAATCATTGGTCCTAATTAATATTTAATATTCAATAGTTTCAATTTGTATAAATATTCAATTATTCACTTTCTTTAATATAATTTGTAAATAATAAATAAATGATCAAAATTTATATAATAATTAATATTTGTACACCATTGTTATTTTGTGGTACAAGAAAAATATATTTACAATACATATTTTGTAAAAATATGAGCCAATGCTATGCCATTTTAACATAAATTTGGGATTAACATAAAATCTATAGATTAAAAAAAAACATAATATACACATACACATTTTCACAAAGTTCAATTATCTATAAATAAGTTAAATAAAAAAGAAAATAAAAGAATTTTAAGAAAACTATAAATGTTACCTATGGAACTAAATTGTGATATGCATTCTCAAAAATCTATAAATAGATTAAATTAAAAAAATAAAAATAAAAAAAAATTTAGAAAAACTAAAATATTACTTATAGAACTAATTGTGATTTGCATTCTCTCTCTCTATATATATAGCGAGAGAGAATTTAAATTAATTTATAAGAAAACTTAAATAATACCTATGGAAAGTAAAATTGATATGCATTCACAAAAAAAAAAGGAAAATAATATTAACCGAGGAAATAAAATAGAATACCATTAATGTAGTTTTTAATATATTAAAATTTCACCATAACAATAGCATAAAATTACCTTTAAAAAGCCATTATTTTTAACATTGAAATCATAAAAACACATAGAAGTATGTCAAAGTGAAAGAAAAAACTTAGTCTATTATTTTATTGGAACCATTCTGACATATAATCGAGAAACCACATTTATATAAATTACAATAAATAATAATCAAATATACTAAAATTAAAATCCAACTTATTTAAATTATTAAACTTTTTAAATTAAAAATGTACCAAACTAATCTATTGCATCAAATTAAATATTATCATCTAATGGATTTTAACTAATATTCCCATTCCCCTTGCAGTCACCTTCATACTATCTCAGGGGGAATGGTTCATATTTCATTATGAAATAAAAGATCGGAGAGAAAATTCTTGAAATATTACAAAAAAACGAGTAGCGGGAAAGATCGACATACCATAATCGTGTGTCCATTTCACATAGTGGGGCAAGAGTTTGTCAACAATATCATGACTAAATTTAGGATCCATATCTTTAGCAATAGTTATCTCACCCATATTTTCAGTGATAAAGTGAAGAGTTGGACCCATAATACCTTGCATTTCCATACGTTTCTTGATGCCTCTCGGCTTCCACTTGCTTGACACGATATACAATTTTGATATATTTTTGCATCTCCCTAAATCCACTACCTTAATGCTACCTCGACAATTTATTCTTTCAAAGGGCATCCCTAAATCCAATGCTACAATAGACAATAATACACAATAGCCTTACATTGCTTGATCTCATCCCTTTTTGACGATGTATCATTATTATTAGATGTTATACAACATAATGGGTAGCTCCATTGAATGATGCCCCATATTGGCCCATAGAGGCTTTGATAGTTGATGTACTTTGGAGTGTATGATGTGTCCTGATGTAGGTTAAGAAATAATGAACTTGCCACACATTACTAATAATAACAACATAGCTTGTAAGGCATATTATAATCTTTCTAATTTCTCAAGAATATAATAAGCTAGATTTTAAGTGTGGGGTTTTCCTCTTGAAGGGTTTCTCTAGGAAATCATTGATTAATTATTATGGAGTACATAGTTAGATTGTTGTGTAAGTTTCATGGCAATGTGGAAAAATAGATGCGCCATGGTTTAGGGAGAAAGGTATGGTTGGCCATGTTAAGTTGAAGTAGGAGAATGTAGTAGGTGATTTTTTCCATTGGACTAGGAAAGGGGATTCAAAGGTGACTAGCAAGAAAATGTTCGCTATAGTGAATAGTAATTTTCCATGAAATGGACCTAAGCATGTGGGGGTTATTGGAGTATTTTCAAATGTTTATGAAAATCATAGAGATGGAAGTGATCCATAGTTGATGAGCCATGCTGGGCACTCAAGACTACATATTTTTATATTTCCTCCTAAGAAATGAAATAAAGTTCAATAAGGTAGTGTGGTTCAAGGTGGATCTCAGACCTTCAAGAAAATTGAAAATACACAAGTTGAGTCATCTAGAGAAAAAACTATAAAGGGAAATTTTCAAGGAAAGAGAATGGTTAAGAAAATAAGTGGCATAGGGAAAAGCATATCTTCACACAAGCATAATTGGGATGAACTAAAAAACATATTCTATAAACTATGGGATAATGAGTGAGGTAATGAATGAAAAATCTCGATAAAAAAAATCAGAAAAACAAAAAGACATTTTGAAGAATAAGAAGTATTTGGTTAAAGAGTGCTTGATTTGGATAATTGAATAAACCTATCTAGAACCAATTTGATCTTCTTTGAAAACTACCATACTCACCATGGTGGTTAAAAGCTCCTAAATTTGTCGCATTAACAGCGATAGTTCACTATTATTTATAAAAGAAAAATCACAATTTGTTGTTAATCAATACATAAAAAAATGAATTTGCACTTAGCAATGCAAACATGTTCTTAGTGTATGTATGTGATGTAGGAGCATGAGGCTTGAGGACAAAAAACTTCGAATTATTCCAAAAATACAAAAAAAGTTTACAAGCAAAGGAGTGGGGTCCTTTAGCTATCACTTTACAAAGCTTTCTAGATGGGATTTGAGCTAGACTTTAGGGATTTGGATTATCATGTAATAAATTCAAGTAGTTACGCTTAGTTGAGATTCTCGAGGAGAATATCATGTAGATTAGATAGGATTAGGTAGTTTCGATCCATTGATTTAGGATTTGTTTGTTGTATGTACAAGTATATATGTAAGTTTTGAATTAATGTAAAAGGATTTGGCTGTGGAGGATTAGACCGTAAAATTTGAAATCTCTTTATGTCTCTGTGTATTCTGTGCATGAATGGTCAATCCCGGAGGTTTGAAGTTCCTTTGCAATGTTTCTGAGTGTTGTTGATTTCTAGTTTGGCCTCTGGAATTAGAGTTTTATATAATCTTGTGTTATTGTGGTTAAAACTTCATTCACAGTGTATTGAAATAACTTGACGTATTTCAGAACCACAGAGTTTAGTTAGCGATATGCTGAATATGATAGTGGAGGACTAAACTTGACGAAAGTGCTAAAACCTTGGCGGAATGAGGAAAACCTGATAAATTCGCGAGAACTCCAGGAAAAGATCTGAACCGTCTGACTGACAGATCGAATAGATCAACGGTCATTGCATGCCAACAAGTGTTGAAGTTAAACATAGGAGTAAAGCAGTCTTCATAGGTGAAAGTTGTTTCTCACGCGGACTTAAGGTGGTAAGCTGTATTTTCAAAATTCACGCGATTCCAATTAGCAGCTGACACGTAGCATGGGGAAACTGCTTTTCTCACATGCCCTCGGCTTGTTATACATCGACAATAATTCCACGCGATATTATGCGTCAACCGTTGGATCAAGCGGGATTGATCAATGGTGAAGATCATCCGGCTAGTTTATGAGTGGGGAAGGTGATAAACATCGGATTGAGTGTTGAGATTGATGACAGAGGTTTAACACGATAAAGGTTTGTGGAATGATGGACGTGATAAGGTTTTAAATTGAAGTTTTATTTCCTTTTTGATTCCATGGGAAAAGTGGAAGTTTGCCATATTTCGGGTAAATTAACCAGTTCTGCTATTGTAGTAGACTAATTAAATTTGGAGGTTGATGACTGATACTCCAAAGAAAATCCAAGGGGAAGTTCCACCCAAGCTTGAAGAAATTGTTTATGGTTTTGAACGATTATCCTTAACAACTGGAACCACCCCACCATTAGTGGTATTAGAGTAGCTTATTGACATTGATCAGGATCTCAAAGACCAGAAAACAAAATCCAACATGGCTTTAGAGTTGGAGGAAGACGTGGTAGTGGTCGAAGAAGAGGAAGACCAGTTGCAAATGCTGAAGTGTTGGAAGCTATGCAAGAGATGCAAGGTAGACCAGAAGCAGTGGAAATGGGAAATCAAAGAGATGGAGATGTCAATGAGCCTGAAGTTGAAGTTGCAAAAGAAGAGGAACTTGTAGAAGTTACTCCTGAAATGAGATTCTTTAAATCAGTGTTGGAATCCACATCTAAACCCAGACTTGAGGGTTGAGTTTACACAGGAGGTTTAAACCCTAAGGAGTTGATAGACTGTATTAATGACATGGAGAAATTCTTTGATTATGAAGAAATGGAAGAAGGAAAGAGAGCGAAATTTGCTGTCACAAAATTGAAAGGACATGCAACACTTTGGTGGGATGGAGTGCAGGCAGAAAGAAGGAGACTTGGTAAACAACCAATTAAAAATTGGAACAGGATGGTGGCAAAGTTGAGAGGTAAGTTTTTGCCAAGTGATTATCAACTTTCATTATATAGATAGATGCAAAACCTTAGAAAGAGGTCTTTGACAATGAAAGAATACACAGAGGAATTTTACAAAGTGAGCATAAGAGCTAGACAAATTCAAGATACAGATGAGAAGGTTGCAAGATACATAAATGGTCTCAGAATGGAGATCCAAGATTAGATAAGTTTGTCGTCTCCTAAAACAGTAGAAGAGGCTTATTAGGTGGTATTAAAGGCTAAAGAAAAACTCATGAGGAAGAAATCTGCTAGAAGTACAGGTACTTTCCAAGGAAGGGGAAGTCAAGGTGGTAGAGGAAGATCTACGACACCTAGAGATGGAGCTAGCAGCAACTCGAATGAGCATATACCCACAGAAGGTGATGCAAGTGGCAGAAGGAGTTTTTTAAAAGGAAGAGGAGGCAGAGAAATTAGATGTTACAGATGTAACAAGCTGGGACACAGAGCCTATGAGTGCCCAGAAAATGCAGGAACAAATCAGAGAAATGCAATTGTTGCTCAGACTGAAGAAGAAGCAGAAAAGGTGACAGAAGAAGAAAATGTACGAGAGAGAGGGGAATATTTGGTAGTTAACAAAGTTTTGTTAAAGCTAGCAAAGGAAGTTGTTGAACCAGCACAAAGGAAGACTTTGTTCAGGACTGTGTGCAAGGTTCAAGGAAAATGTTGTCAAATGATAATTGATAATGACAACACTGATAATTTGGTCTCTACAGAGGTGGTGGAGAAGTTGAAGTTAAAGCCAAAGAAACATCCAACACCTTATAATGTGTCATGGCTTCAAAAAGGACATCAATTGTTAGTGAATGAACAGTGTGAAGTGGAGTTGTAGTTGGGAAAATACAAAGACAAAATTCTATGTGATGTAATGCCTATGGATGCGCGTCACATATTGTTGGGAAGACCTTGGCAGTATGACAGAGGAGCTATGTATGATGGGAAAAAGAGAACATACAAATTTGGTAAAGATGGTATTAATCATACATTGTTGCCTATGGAAGAGGAGGATGCATCAAGAAAGTTTGATTCAAAGACTCTATTACTGAGTGGAAAAGAATACTTGCAGTAGATTGAAGAGGATGAGGTAAATTTTGCATTGATTTGCAAACCCAAGGTAATAATGACTTCCACTAAAATTTCTGATTTACCAATTGAAATTCAAGAGATGCTAGAGAATTATTGTGAAATCATTGTAGATGATTTGCCTAATGAGTTACCACCCATTAGAAAAATCAGTCATCATATAGATTTGATTCCAGGAGAAAATATACCAAATAAAGAAGCTTACAGGATGACTCCCTCAGAAAATGAAGAAATCAGAAAACAGGTTCAGGAACTATTAGATAAAGGACTTATTAGAGAGATTTTGAGTCGTTGTGCAGTGCCAACAGTGTTGAGTCCAAAGAAAGATGGAGGCTGGAGAATATGCACTAATTCAAGAGCAATCAACAAAATAACAATTAGGTACAAATTTCCTTTACCTAGAATTGAAGATTTGATGGATTGTTTAAGTGGAGCAAGATATTTTACAAAGATGGATTTAGAAAGTTGTTATCATCAAATAAGGATTAGAGAAGGAAATGAATAGAAAACTACTTTTAAAACAAATGAAGGACTGTATGAGTGGATGGTAATGCCTTTTGGGTTATCAAATGCTCATAGTACATTTATGAGGCTTATGAATGAAGTGTTGAAAAAATTTATTGGTAAATTTGTAATAGTATATCTGGATGATATATTAGTGAACTTTACAACAGATCTAAAGAGGAACATATGGGACATCTGAATTATTTCTTACAGAAACTACATCAAGAAAAATTACTATTAAATTTAAAGAAATGTTCATTCATGAAGGAAGAGTTGGTATATTTTGGCTTTGTTTTTTCTACTGATGGATTAAAGATGGATCCAAAGAAGATAAAGGAAATCATAGAGTGGCCTTCACCGAAAAGTGTTTTTGAGGTAAGAAGTTTTCATGGTCTTGCTAGTTTTTATAGAAAATTCATAAGGAATTTTAGTAAGAACAATGTTTCTATTATTGACACTATCAAAAAGGATAAACAACCATTTAAATGGATGGCTAAAGCAGAGAAGAACTTTCAGCTGTTGAAAAGGAAGATCACTGAAAACCTATTTTAATTTTGCATGATTTTAATGAACCTTTTCAAGTGAAATGTGATGCTAGTGGAGAAGCTATTGGAGGTGTTTTGAGTCAAGAGGACAAACCTATAGCTTATTTTAGTGAAAAATTGAATGAATCAAAGAAGAAGTATTCTTCTTATGATAAGGAGTTTTATGCAGTTGTGCAGTCATTGAAAAAGTGGAGACATTATTTGATGTTTAAGGAGTCTATACTTTATTCAGACAACCATGCATTGCAGTACATTACGCAACAGCCAAATCTTAGTCAGAAACATGCAAAATGGTTTGAATATCTTCAAAGTTTTAATTTTGTATTGAAGCATATAAATGGCCAATCAAAAAAGGTAGCTGATGCCTTAAGCAGAAAAAGCATTTTAGTTCAAGAAAGTCAAATTCAAGTGTTGGGTTTTGATTTTCTTAACGAATTATATGAGAAAGATTTAGATTTTAAAGAGGCATTTGAAGCTTGTAAAAATCCTGTTTTGTTAGACAAAAGTAAGTGGTTGGATTTTTTCTTGTAAGAAGGATTGTTGTTTGAAAGAAATCAGTTGTGCATACCAAATTGTTCTATGAGAGAAAATTTAATCAAGGAGAAACATAGTGGTGGACTTGAAGGACATTTTGGTGCAAACAAGACTTATGAGCAGTTGAATCGGTTTTATTTATGGCCAAAGAAGAGATCTGAAGTGGAGAAGTATGTGAAAAATTGTAACGTCTGTCAATATGCAAAAGGAAGGAGCCAAAACACAAGTTTTTATGTTCCATTACCTATTCCAGATAGACCTTGGGATATGGTAAGTATGGATTTTGTTTTGGGTTTACAAAAAACTCAAAGAGGTAGTGATTCAATTAATGTTGAGGTTGACAAATTTTCTAAGATGGCACATTTTATTCCATGTTATAAAACTATCCTGCTACTCACATTGCTAATCTGTTCCTTAAGGAGATTGTAAGGTTGCATGGGTTACTTAAGAGCATTGTTTTAGATAGAGACACCAGATTTGTTGGTCATTTTTGGAGGACCTTGTGGAAGAAACTTGGTACTAAATTAAGTTTCAGTTCAACTTATCATCCTTAGACTAATGGACAGACTAAAGTTGTAAATAGAAGCTTGGGTAATCTTCTAAGAAGTCTTGCAGGTGAACATCCAAAACAGTGGGATCAAATTTTGGCACAGGCTGAATATGCTTATAATGATTCTCCTAACAAAAGTACAGGGTAGAGTCCATTCAATATAGTTTATGGAATGCACCCAAGAGGATTGTCTAAATTAAGAGACTTGGGAAAAGCTGAAATGAGAAGTGATAAGGGAGAAGATTTTTCTTCAGAGATTCAAGTGATACATGAAAGGTAAAACAATAGTTATAGAATAGCAACATAAAGTACAAGAATAGAGCAGATTTGAAGAAGAGAGAAGTTAATGTTGAGGTTAGAGATTTGGTTTTAGCAAACCTAAGGAAGGAAATATTTCCAAAAAGGGAGTATAACAAGTTAAAATTTAAGAAAATTGGACCATGCATAGTCTTGAGGAAATTTTCTGCAAATTCATATGAAATTTAATTACCCCCTCATATTGGAATATCTCCAATTTTCAATGTTGCCAATTTGTACAGTTATGAAAGTGGAATGTAGAGGATACAACAAAAGACAAGGAAGAACAGGAAGTGTACTGGGTAAAACAATTACCTACGGCAAAGGAATTGCAGCCAGAGAAGATATTGGATAAGGGAGTGTTTAAAAGGACAAAAGGATAGGATTATTTTCAGTATTTGGTCAAGTGGAAGGATCAACCAATTGCTGAAGCTACATGGATGACAGATGCAATGCTACAGAAGTTGGGCAGTTTTGTATAAGAGCTCATGGACAGGAGCCCATGAAGAATTTTGTCCTTAGGAGTCTGATGCAGGAGCATAAGGATTGAAGACAAAAAACTTCGACTTATTCCAAAAATACAAAAAAAGTATACAAGCAAAGGAGTGGGGTCCTTTAGCTGTCACTTTAGAAAGATTTCTAGATAGGATTTGAGATAGAATTTAGGGATTTGGATTATCATGTAATAAATTCAAGTCTTTAGGCTTAGTTGAGATTCTCGAGGAGAATATCATACAGATTAGATAAGATTAGGAAGTTTCGATCCATTGATTTAGGATTTGGTTGTTGTATGTACAAGTATTTATGTAAGTTTTGAATTAAAGTAGAAGGATTTGGCTGTGGAGGATTAAACTGTAAAATTCGAAATCTCTGTGTGTGTGCATGAATGGTCAATCTCGGAGGATTGAAATTCCTTCGTAATGTTTTTGAGTGTTATTGGTTCCAGTTTTCCCTCTAGAATAAGATTTTTGTATAATCTTGTGTGATCACAGTTAAAACTTCATTCATTGTGTATTGAAACATCTTAACATATTTCGAAACCACGGAGTTTAGTTAGCGATATCCTGAATGTGATAGTTGACTACTAAACTTGGCGGAAGCACTAAAACCTTGAAGGAATGAGGAAAACCTAATAAATTCATGATAAGTCCAAGAAAAGATATGAATCATCTGACTGACAGATCCAATAAATCAATGGTCATTGTGTGCCAACAAGCGTCGAAGTTAAACAAAGGAGTAAAGCAATCTTCGTAGGTGAAAGCTATTTCTCGCACGGACTTAAGGTGGTAAGCCATATTTTGAAAATTCATGCGATTCCACTTAGCAGTCGACATGTAGCACGGGAAATTGCTTTTCTCGTGTGCCCTCGGCTTGTTATACATCAGAAAGAATTCCACGCGATATTACACGTCAACCGTTGGATCAAGCAGGATTGATCAACGGTGAAGATCATCCGGCTAGTTTGCGAGCAGGGAAAGCGATAACAGTCAGATTGAGTGTTGAGATTGACGATGAAGGTTTAACGTGATAAAGGTTTGTGGAATGACGGACGCAATAAGGTTTTAAATTGAAGTTTTATTTCCTTTTTTATTCCGTGGGAAAAATGGAAGTTTGCCATATTTCGGATAAATTAACCAATTCTGTTATTATAGCAGAATAACTAAATTTGGAGGTTGATAACTGATACTCCAAAGGAAATCTAAGAGGAAGTTCCACTCGAGCTTGAAGAAATCGTTTCTGATTTTGAACGATTATCCTTAACACCTGCAACCACCCCACCAATATGTGTTTCTCTTAAAAGCATGCATACAATGCTAACATGTGCATACTATTAAGAGCATGAACACATTCTCAAAAGTTTATATGCACCAACTTCTTCTTAAGCACCAAGATATATGTAGTAAAAAATTAAGGGTGGGTTTGGAGCTAAAGCAACGAAAATGTGGACTCTTAAACTAGCTTTGGTGAAGGTTGAATTTAGTAGGAATATAAAATGTAACAAAATTTGGGTGGGCTCGATGCTAAAAGGAACCATATCCATGAAAAATTTATGTGTTTTCTTCTCTCCAGTTGTGATTTGTTCTTGGAAACTAAAGATTTGATCGCCACAATTGATTAAATGAGAAACACTCCTACCCTTTGCCCCTATAATTTCTTTGAACTTGATACTCATTCACAATTATCCACTTTTGATAATAAGAAAATCTAACAAAACCATGGATAACAACAACTCACAACTTATGATCAATGTTCTTATGATTGGTTAGCTAATTGTTCTCACTATCCACCATTTTATTTTATTTTATTTTCTTTATTATATTATATTATTATTAATTTATCTATATTTAAAATAAAAAGTTTAAATTTTTGCATGCTAATTTTATTTTGTTATAATGTTTTTAAGCTTAATATTTAACATTTTAAATGAGTTGTTTTAAATTATTTTTATATATATAATTAAATATGGAAATATATTATATCGATAATAAAGATTTGAGCGTCTCTCTCTCATAAAATATTGAATCACATATATTATCTTTATCTCATGGTGTACATTCTCTAAAGTTGATACTGTTAATGGTACAATTGGAACTCAACCACCTCACTGACCGAGTGAGTAGATTGGAAATGTTGTTTCTTGAAATGCATCACTTGCTTCTCTTTCGAGTTCGTACATTGTATTTCCGATAATCCACTCTGTATCCTCTAGTAAAGAGAGTTGTTCCACAACAAGTCTATGGAGTCCACTAGAGGCATCTCCCATATGGATATCTTGGGGTAGATCATCGGGCTGCAATGGGAGAAGACTTGGAATGTAGTCAATTATGTCCCTGTGATCTATAAAAGGAAATATACTGCTCGTTATATTTCAAAACACCTAAATCTATCTTTCAATTGAGAAGGGAGGAAAATGAGTGTACCTTATTTTTTAGGTGGAAAGTGATTGTTGGAAAGAATCATGGAGAGATGTTTATAGATGGTATATACACTCACAGACTGCGACCAAAATGCGATGAAAGGAAGCTTTAATTTCTTGGCAACATGAAAGGTCCAAGCAAGAAAGTAGTTGCCAATAACACACGAGAATAAGGGCTTGCCCTCTTCTGCATCCAGGTCATTTTGTATCAGATCTTCCACAGAGTCCCTCATTTAGTTTCTTATACATCGGTGAAATTCCAAAGAATTGGTTGCTTAGTCAAAATCTAGCAGTAGACCATCTGAAACTTGTTCGAAACAAATGTTTGAATTCAGACAATCTGAATTCCAATCGTAATAACTGTTTGCATTTGGCATTGATGAGGAAAATATTAACAACAAGTCACTAAGACAAATGATTGCCTTAGTTATTGCATAGATGGTAGGACAAGCACGCTAACACACCTGGAATATTTCTCGACAGGCGCTTTCTGGTTAAAGGTTTTGCGAGTGACTTTCATCATCTATGGCATGGCTGATGGTACATGGATCCATGATGGTTCAGATATGGTTCATACATCTGGTGATAAGACAGTGGCCAATTGTATACATTCAAGGTTTCTCATTTGAAACTGAGCCGTGAATCGGGATTTTGCACACTATTAGATTCATCTGATGATGTGGTCGAAATTTTAAATTTTGAAATTTGAAATGAGGCAGGCTTCCCGCGTGGAAATTTGAATGGGATAAATTTTAAGGTCAGATTATAATGAACGGGACTTCGAGAATGTGTTTAGGATTAGCAATCAAGCGGTTCATGGGAAAACAAATGGAAATAGGTGGTTGCTTTCGATATGAATTCCATGGCGCGCTAAAGATCATGTAGATGGCACAGATTATTACTAGTTTTTTCGAGTAATTAATTGTTTTTATCTGCTTCCGAATTATCATTTTGGACACGCTGACTGGTTCTTAAATTAGTGATGACAACTTTGTGCCAGATGAAAATGTACAATGTGCCTTAAAAAGCACTGCGAAAACTGAGAACAAGTGTAATGCAAATAAGAGAGAGGCAATGCAATATGGTTGAGCTTGAGTGCTACAAAGAGGTTTGGATAGGACCCGGTTTCTGTGTACTTTGCATGCGGACAACGGAGGAGAATGTACACCTGTTCATAAAATGTCCTAAGGTTTTGATCTGATGGCAAGATCTGATCACCAATTATGGTTTTTCTATCCTGCAATTTAATGACATAACTGACTGGCTGAAATGGTGGAGATTCCTACATGGTAAACGATTCTCTTTCCACCCATTTTCATCTGGGAAATTTGGAAATGGAGAAACAATATCATCTTCAACATTCAAAGGGAACAAGGAACACTTGTGCTAGATCAAATAAAGGAAAAAATTGCGGTTGTGTTACAAGTGGTTTCCGCACAAAAGCCTCTTCCTCGAAACAACTTTGCTCCTGATATAAAATACCCTGTGGGGTTCTTTGATGGTGCATTACAAGACCACATATGTGGTGGTTGTGGTTTCTTATTACACATTGAACCAGAGCTATCATATCATGTTTACTGGGGGCAGGAAAGGGCACCAACACTAAGGCCGGAGCTATGGTTCTATAGGGATTACTGTGGTTTATACATTTTTTGGATATACAAACTGTACACATCTATGGTGACTGCAAGGTCATTATTGATTATGTTGGAGACAAAGCTAAAATCCATAAATCCTCTATACAAAGCTGGCTAAAACAGATTATCGCACTCTGGAGCCCTCTATTACAATCCTCCATTCAACACATTTGCAGAGAATACAACATGGAACTTTCCAAGCGAGGCATCAGAAATGAGATGGATGGACTTCATGTGAAAATAAAAATGGGTGAAACCTGGCATGAGGCCAGGATTATGCAAATTTCAGGATGATCCTCTCTCACCATTTTTTGGTAACATTACTTCGAACACACTATACAAATCATTTTTGTGACATTTTGTTTTTGAGTAAAATGAATTGTTTTTGAGTAAAATGAACTGGCCTATAGCCACAATGGCCATCATGATGGTATATCCCGTGCTCCATTAAAATTAGACCATTTTGTACTCGAATTGGATAAATTTGTGCAGTATTATAGGACTCACTGCATGCTCAGATAACTTTTTGCTTATATATCTTCGGATACATTTTTGAAATAGATATAAAAATTAAACTCATGAATGAATATACAGTTTTTTTCTTCTAAAAAAATGAAAAGAAAAGGGACAACAACACACATCATAATTCAAGAACCAAAATGACAAGAAATATATCGAGGCTAATGGGCACATGTTAAAGCTCGTAGAGTTTTGGGATGTGATTCTTGAAATAGGGAAGAGTCATGAGTCACCAAGTGATTTCCAATCCCAAAACCAGTGGATAAATGCTGACACTATATATGGAAGACTTTTAGATCCTCTAGATATTGCATATCATTATCGCACTGAGGGCAACATCAACTATCTTCTAGATTAAAAAACCTGACTGTCATAAAATTCTTAAGAAATGGATTGAAGAGAAATAAAGAACTCTAAGGATGTTGCATATGCAGAAGAGGCCATGAAAGACCTGGATTATCTTAGTATAACATCACATTATACAGAATTGGGAGACCTGGGCACATTTCACCATCTCCAAGGAGCGATACTCCTGGCTAAAGTGGAGAATCTCAATGGTATGATGCAGAATGTGGGCGGTCTCATAGTCAAAGTCAGTTTCGAATCGAATTTTCCTAGAAGTACAATGGAATAGCATGAATATGTAAAATTTCAATTCTATTTTCCCCGATGCAACCATGTGGAAACATGCATGGATATTATGCAAGGATGAAGCATTTCAAACAAGAATGCATATGCATTCTTAAAATTTTCAAATCCCATTGCAATTATATCTTGAAGCAACTTTATTCACCCACCCTTTAACTATATAAACAAATAATTAAAATACAATATAATAAATCATTCAAGGAGTCCAAATATAATTCTATACCTTGTCAATGATCAACAAAATCTCAATTCATAAAATTTTCAAAA
>APFE031361898.1:11512-23357 GCA_000404065.3 Pinus taeda | reverse complement strand
ATATCTCACAAACCTACCTATGAATTAAACTTAAATTATGATGAAATTTAAAATAACATTAATAATATTTAAAGTTACTAAAAATAATCTTGTAAAAATGAAATAATCTTAATATTAAAGATAAAGAAACTATTTAATGACTTGAAATCAAGAACTCACACACCTATCCTCTAAACCAAACTACTGGTGAGGATGGGGTGATGTGATAAATATAAAATAAGGAATCAACCCAGTGCAAGCCATTATCTACAATTTGTTTCTAAAATGTTGTCAACATAAGTTGTAGATGAACACCTTATTTAAAAAAAAAAAAATCATTGCAACTATTCCATGGCAAAGTATTAAAACATGAAAGATATCCTGTGATTCAGAGAGGGACTTGAAATGTTATACGAAGGGAAGAATATGAATAAATATTTGAAATATTCAATACTCATGACAGAATATGAGTACATATTTGAAAGATTCAATACTCTTAAAGAATATGTAGAGAGTAGGCTCTTTGTCACATTTGTCAAATCCATTTTCCAAAAAGTAAGCATCCATCCTGCTATACCATGCACGTGGTGCTTGCTTTGGCCCATAAAGAGCTCTCCTCAACCTATACACCATGTCTTCTTGGCCTTCTACCTCATAACCAGGTGGTTGCTTAACATATACTTCCTATTTCATCAATCCATTCAAGAATGTTAATTTTATATCCATTTGATACACCTTCCATTTATGTTGTATGGAAATCGACACCACTGTACGCATTCGCTTCATTCTCGCGATTGATGCAAATGTCTCCGCATAATCTCTTCCATTGTACTGTTTGTATCCTTTTACAACTAGGCTCACTTTATGCCTTTCAATCTTACCCTCAATGTTGATCTTGGTCTTATAGACCCACTTCACTCCAATGGCTTATTTTCCTTGTGGAAGGTACACTGCCTCCCATGTGTCATTCTCTTCTATTTCTACTATTTCTTCCTCCATTGTCGCAACCCATTTTTCATCTTTGACTGCATCCTCAAAATGGATTGGGTCATCTACATGACAAAATAATGCAGATAAGGAATTGAGACCAATGCTATTATCTACTTCATATTGCTCATAAACTTCATTTAAATTTTTGAATTTTGGTCTTCTTATGCTTGGGGAAGATGGGTTTGACATATCACTTGATGTTTCACTTTGCGGCATGCTTGGAGAAGTATTTTCTTTACTATGTGACATTTTTCTATTATTTGTTGATGGTGTTACATGTTGCCTGCTTTGTTGTGCTTGAATAGGAGTAGAGGGAGTCACTGTTGAGGAGTTGCTTGATGTTGTTAATTCCTCTTTGTCCTGATGTGGTATACATGCTTTCACATTGGTTGCCTTCTCTAAACATCCATCCCATGCTTCCTCTTCTATGAAGTGCACATCTCTGTTGATTATGACCTTCTTGGTTGATGGATTGTAGAGCTTGTATGCCTTGGATTCATCAATATATCCAAAAAATATGCATTTCTCCCCCTTTGTATCCAACTTCTTCCTCAACTCATCCTGGACATGTGCATAAGCCACACATCCAAACACTCTCATGTGAGTGACACTATGCTTTCTTCAAATCCATGCCTCTTCAGGAACTACATTCTTGACATTTTTGGTTCGACACCTATTAATGATATATGCTAAGAAAGAGACAACTTCAGCCCAATAATAATTTGTCAAATGATTTTCCTTCAACATACTCCTTGCTATTGCCATAATGGTCCTATTTTTCCTTTCCGCAACACTATTTTGCTGAGGTGTATACCATGTTGTAAATTGCTTGTGAATTCCATGCTCCCCACAAAAGCTAAAGAAGTCATTTGAGATGTATTTGCCACCTCTGTCAATCCCCAAGACTTTGATTTACTGTCCACATAGCTTCTCAAAAAGAGCTTTGTATTGACGAAAGTGTTCAAACACTTCACTTTTCTGTTTTAAGAAGTAGACCCATGTCTTCCTTGTATAATCATCTATGAAGGTCAAGAAATAGTAGTTTCCACCAATTGATGGTGTCTACATTGGTCCACACAAATCTGAATGGACAATCTCCAAGGGTGCCTTTTCCCTTATTGACTTTCCTAGTGGAAATGTCTCTCTATGTTGTTTGCCCAAGATGCATCCTTCACATAGGTTGTTCGGTTTTTCTATGAGTGGAAATACCTTCACCATGCCTTTCATATGCAGTAAATTTAAACCTCCAAAATTGAGATGACCAAATCTCAATTGTCATAACCAATTTTGATCTTTAACCTCTGCTTGAAATTTTACTTGTGTGACAACTGCAACTTTTATTTTATCCTCTTATGAGTTTATTGACAGTTTTGTTTTGGGACTTTCTTCCTTCAAATCTGATTTTAACTTTGGGAAACATTCTATTGCTTTTCATATGAACTTTTTCAATCAGTGCCTTCTTAGAGGCTTATCCAAAATTGTGCATTCATCATTTTTGAAAAAGATATTGTAGCCCTTTTGCATGAGATGTCCAATGATTATGAGGTTATGCTTCAAACCGGGGATAAAATAAACATCTGCAATGCATTTCTTCTCTCCCTTCTTTGTTAGGATATTAACTCTTCATTTTCCCATGACATAGACTTTGCTATCAGTCCCTAATGTCACTTCATATTTCACACTTTCATCTAAATTGGAAAACATTTCTATGTTCCCTATCATGTGGTTGTTGCATCTTGAATCTAGAAACCACAAATCACTTTGTTTTTCTTATGCTTCATTACAAGCTAAAAACATGTTACTTTGGTTTTGGTTTTCCTTTGTGAAATTTTCACTTGGTTTGTTACTTATGTCATATTATTTCTTCCTACATTCATTTTCATAATGACCATACTTCTTACAATAATGACATTGAACTTGAGATTTATCATACCTCTAACCTTGTGCTTGATTTTGGCTTGGGCCTTGACTTGGATTTTCATTACTACCCCTTACACTTGAGCTTGAAGGGTTGCCTCTTCCACTTTTGTTTGGGCTTCTTCCTCGTTCTCTATCATTTGATCTTCCTCTGCCTCTACCTCGACCAAATGAAACTTGTGTCTTGAAGGAATGCTCCAATGAGGAGTTTGTTTCTCTATTGAGTATATGTTCATGAGAAATCGGTGATGCATGAAGCTCATCCACTAAAAACTGTGAGTGATCCTTTGTGTCTTCTATGACCACAACAATGGCATCAAACCTTGTTGGCAAGCTTCTCAAAAATTTCTCAATTATTCTCATTTCCTCAAGTGTCTCACCATGAGACTTGATTTGAGTAACCAGTGCATTTACATGTCTAAAAAATTATTCTACATTCTCAGACGCTTTCATACAAATTGTCTTAAAGTCTCTCCTTAGCATTTGTAGCTTTTTTGTCTTTACTTTATCCATGCCTTGGTATGTTGTCTAGAGGGTGTTCCACGCTTGCTTGGACTTTGTTGTTGTTGCAATCCTTGGGAAAATACTTTCATGAGCTTCTTGAAAAATGTAGACGAGGGCCTTTGAATCCTTCGTCCTGATGTCCCTTAACAAATCCATTTCTGCTTGAGATAAGGCAGTGTATGTTGTTGCATCTGCTGGTTCTTGGAACCCATTCTCCACCAAATCCCAAATATGTTGGGAAGAAAACTAGCCTTTATTATGATAGCCTAGTAGTCATAATTTTTCCCATTAAATTGAGGGATCTGAGGATTAGTCAATCTTGTCCTTGATGCTGCCATTTTTTACTAAAAAAAAAAAATCTCTCACTGCTGGTAAACATGCTCCAAAAAATAAATCTTACAAGTTGGTAATCCACATTATTCAAGTCCTCTTCCTATGGGTCCTCCATTTCTAGGAATGGAATGGTTGCTAATCCTTGGCATCCTACATTGCTAATTCATCCTGGTCTGGCTAAGCCTCACATTCCTACTTGTCGATATGTTCAAACTATACGTTAACTTGCGCAAGTTACACCTCAAATGTGTCAACCTATTCAGGTTGTGTCCCAAATACAAACTACTCCAAAGATATCTGGGATTTCTCAAATCCCATCTACGAAACCTATTTAGGGTCATTACAAACTCCACCTCTTGGTCAGTCCATACCTCATATGCAAGTAAACCAACTTATGCATGGAATGCAACAAGTTTCAACTAGTCAACCCAATATTGGAATGATCAAAAATCCATTTAGGAAACCATGCGAGGGCACTCTAAAAATTCATGTTGGTGAAACTACTATACCAAAAATACCTTATCAAGGCCAACAAATCCAAACTCAGTCGTTCCAACCTGTTGTGCTATACAACAACCCTCCCCATTTAAGATTTTTTCATATAATACTTTAATAAGAAATGGGTCCCCTTTAGGATATAAATAAAATCAATAAAATGTTTGAAAATAAATTTTTATAATAGGTCATATAAAAATTTGCTTTTAGGGTAGGTTAAATCGCAATCGCAATTTGCAAAACTTTTGAAGCCATGGAAGTCCTTTTAAGAAAATCCGATTCGATTTGAGTCATAATAAAACCTTATCATAAAAAGCTTTATCAAAGGAAATAATTATAAAAGCGAATTTTCGCATCACGCACATCCTTTATCTCAATGGTATACTTAAACTGTTCCATTGAGATTTGTCGATGCGATAAATCTTAAGGAAATCACATATCATTACTCGTTAAGAAAACGTCCAAAGTGTTACATGGAAAACCTCCAATACGATAAGCCGATCACAATTGCGAATTGCTAAAATCGTAAGACACATCCCAAAAGCTCCTTTGAAATTTTCCGATGCGATTTTATTATCGTATAGCGTGCTTTCGATAAAGGTAAAATATGAAGTATTGTGAACATGTGCGTTTTGAAGTTATAAGTCAATTATAAATAAAATATAAATGATTTATCAATTTTAAAGCATGTTGCCTCCCCATGCCGGCTCACCACTGATCGCAATCGCAACTATGTAGAGGAACCATTTCAGCATGGCACTTGTAACTCCTGATTTGCAATATGCAATTATCGCTAATTGCTGATCGGAAAGTCACGATACCCATTCTAGAAAGGACCATTATAAATTTGTGATGCGACATACCATCACGGCATTAAAGTTTCATGTTGGAAGTTACGGCGAAATCATTAAAAAGCAGTTATGGTGGAATCCTTTATGGATTTCATCCATGGTGGCTTAATATATCATAGATCCGTAGCATATATTACGCTTAATTGCTATTAGTCTTGCGTGTTGTGTATTAGCATTTAACCATTTTTTCCATTGTTACATACTTTTGTTTCATTTTGTAGAGCTAATCTCAAATCATCAGTCCAACAAAAATGTTTAAGAAATCTCAGAAAGTAAAGGTCCCCGTCATAGCAAAAGATGAACCAGCAAAGTTGGTGCTGATAGTTGATACTACCTATCTAGGCCTTGGAAAGACTTCATGGGAGGGCATATATAATCTACTCGAAGCTGAGGATCCAATCGTAATTGAAGAAGAAGGAGGAACGACTGATTCAAGTGATAAATCAGAAAATACTCTTAAGGATTTAGCCAGCTGCTTCCTCCACAAAATAGCAGCCTGTGTGAAAGTGTTACCATATAATGACCTGGTGAGATGGGTAATAGAGAGTATCAACATAACCGACAGAACATTCTTTACAGCCAACGGAAGGATGTTTGGGACATTCAAGGCAGAAGATGTAAAGAAGATTTATCATTTTCCAGACCCACAAAAACATTACAACATGGCATTTTTAGAAGCTTTCGCCAAGGAGAACAAGGTGGAGTCGGACCTAACAAGCAATGTAGACATTTCCCAAACAAACATAAGCATGAATCCGCTGGTATGTGCTCCGTGGACTCCTTAGCATCTCCCTATTGCTATGCTGGTGCTATGATATGTAGACTCTTTGGAGCTTATGATTCAGCTAGATTTTCCATAGAAATGGTGCCTTCAATGGAAGTAGCAATTAACTCTTTTGTCATGGATTGGGCAGCCATTTTGTCAGATAAAATGGCCAACCAAATCCTTGATTATAGAAGAAATAGGTATGTAACTACTCGGATAATACCCCCATTCTATATGAGCACCTACATTATGGATACCATCTGTTTCAATTATGACTTCCCCATTCTAGGTTGGAAATGGACTCCTCAAGACCGAACTCCTATTCACATTTATCATAAGTATTTATGGAAGGCCCATTATAAAGATCATATATATATAATTTTCCATGGTTTTGTTTTACCCATCAATCAGACCATATTCAACAGACCTTCTCCTTGGTTATCCGATGAGGCTAGCATTGACCTAACATCAATCGACAGTTGGTTCGGTGAAGAAAAGTTCACCTATGTCACACTTTTTGGTAGCCTCACAGATCCACATATTCTCCCATTGTACATTCTCGATAAGCCATTGGCCAGTGAAATAGCTTACCAGATAACGGAGCAAGGAATGTCCAAGAACCTTAAATAGTCCAAGAAACAAATTTGGCCTACATTTCCCCTCCGCTATGGTACTTAATCACTGCATGATTTCAATCATGCCGAGAAAGAAGTAAATAAGATAAAAATTTTGAAGTTAGAAATCATCCCTAAGATACAGTATAACCCAAATGAAGTGTCTTACAACTTTACCACTCAAGTGAAACTTGCCAAATTTGAACATGAGAAAGAGACTATGATGACTTGCTCGGTTCAGCCGAGTCATTTTCATAGGTAAAACATCTAGCAGGGATCAAATTGGGAGCAGGGGAGATAGATAAGTTTATGAAGTTTAGGACACAGAGGTTACAAACACTACCTTTGTATTTATTGAACACTACCCTTATGGTGCAGTAAGAAGGCCACAACGAAGAACACACTACTAAGAAGATTCCTGAAAAGGAGCAGACAAAGGAAAAGACCAACGAGCTCCTAGATACCAATGTGCATATTGATGCCAACTTAATAGAGGAATGGGAGAAATTCGATCAATAGATCAAGAACCATAATGACTCCCTAAACATCATTATACCAGAATCGCCCACAACAAAACAGCCTATTGTTACTAGTATTACAATTGAAGGGGCAGTTGGCACAGTTAACACTCAACATGATATTGAAATAATTCCAGAGAATCCTTTTGAAGAGATTGTATTGAAGGTTGAGGAAATACGACCCATGGATGTATTTTATACTCCAAAGCATAGGGTTGTGGTCAAAAGACAGAGGAAAAACATGAAAATTGACCAGGGACCATTCTCAACTCCTCAAGTTGAACGTATGAATGTGGAGTGGAAACACTCAGAAGTCAATCCTTCTGAGGATTTAACTAAGTTATCTCAATATGCAGGTGCATATACAACCACCACAATGGACAAGGCCTCCAAAGTTAGCCAACTGATCAAAGAAAAGGATCTAAGGATCACCCAACTTGAATAGCAAACAACAGTGGAATAACAAAAGATTGGTCAGCTTGAGAAATAGCTAGCGGAGAAAAAACATCAAAATGAGCAACTGAAAGAATAATTAAATCTAGAGAAACAAAAGATCAATCAGCAGGCTCTCGAGAAACAACAAAAGTTGTCTCAAGAACTAAGCAAGATTCAAGTGGCACTTCAGTAGGAAAATAAGGCCAAAGAAGAAAAAATCGCACAACTGCAATACAGGTAGAGAAATTCAAAGGTTATCTGAAGATTTATGAATTCAAGAAAGAAGCCCTCGAAGTGACTAAAGCCTTATCTCGGCAACTGAATATCGTTTGCCATAAAATATCATTGGTTGACCCATTGTCCATCATCACTGCATCACTTATTGAACAGGCAGTTGACACTAGGTTAGAATTTGAAAACGTAGATGATAAGGTCACAAGATTTCTCTCTTGGCAAAGTACACAAGAAGGCATGGCTGCTAATCTACCGAAAATCCAAGAATCGCACAAAGAAGTCTTGTTTTCGGAGTGGCAATCACAGTTAATAAAGGCCGAAAGAGCTACTTCTAGAGCCAGAGCTACAATGAACAATGTTATCGAGTTGGTAAATGATAGCTTATATGGAGCTAACTTGATCTTCAATTGCTCCCTAGGAAAGGTCTCGAAGGCAAAAGTGCTAGAAAATCAATGGAGACAGGATCTGGCCAGCAGAGAAGAACAAATTGACAAGGTGCAAAACTTGACTTGGGATGCATTTTGGTTCTTCCTAGTCAAGCTGCATAGCCAGCAGATGGCCACTAGATGCCTTGCTGACACTTTCAATCGCATGGTTCCCGAGCTTTCAGATGCCACATACATAGGTCAACTACATTCTAGGCTGAGTCATCCTTTGGAAATTCGAGAAATGCTCCCAATTTGTCAACTGCGAGTGCAAGAGAAGAAGTAGATACAATGAATCAGTTCAAAGGCTATCGCATTGTTATTTTCATAAATCAAACCCCATATTTTCATGTTTGCAGTTTCAACAGCTCAAAGCGAGTTTTATTGACAGTTAGTTTTTATTTTATTATTTAAACCCTTTCATGTCTATTAAGAAAGGGTCCTCAATTTGCATAAAACTTGACTTGAGAAGTTACACTTTTGTACTTCTGAATATATTTTTATCAGTAGTGGATCAAGGTTTTACATTTTTGTGAAGAAACGTTTTCAAGACCTACACTTTTGTATCTCCTAGAAGTTTTCTCAAATAAAAAAGTGGAATCAGAGTGTTATTTACATTGGAAAGACTCAAATGCATGCGGTATTTCTATCACTATTCTTTTGTCTTGTTTCCTTATGTGATGAAGCATTCCTTTTAAAAGTTGTTATTGTTGATATATGTATGCTCTTCAAATAATTCTTTATCATGTCATCTCTGAAGATTTATAATTGTTATACTTTAAAGATATATGTCAGTGCTATACATTGTTATGAATGTGATATGTTTTTTTTTATAATTACTTTGTTTAATTTCTTAAACAAAGTAACCATTATCTATGAATGCATCTTTCTATCGATCAGTAATTCATCTATATGATTATTTGTCTGTTAGAAGTAATCAGAAATCACATTATTAATACATTTCCAGGCTAGATAAGTATATTTGTATATTTTTGAGTTATAGGTTAAAGCACTTATCATCTTTATTATACATTATAAAACAATCATCCATCAAACTCTTCATTATATGGGAAACTGGTCCCATAATATCCAGGCGGTGCCACCATACCAAACAGAAAAGGAGCTGTACTAAGGTCCAGACCAGGTGGTTATCTCCAATGTTGGTGCTAGGATTTTAGAGGCATCAACATTTTTTGCGCTAGAAGGAGGGCATGAACTGTGAATGGCGAGCAAATCCAAATTCATAGGCCATTCTAAGAGTAAAACTCCCTCAGCATCTCGTCCAACTTCTCCTTCGCATTCTAAATCTCCTATTTTTAGGCAAGAAGTTGAAAAGGAAAATACAACACCCATTGCTGAAACCTTAAACACACTTGACAATTCTTCTCTTGAACCCCCTGAGGTACAGTCCTTGATTCATAAACTCCAAGGGTTTTTGATATCCCAAGAACAATCTGAGTTATCCCAAGGCAGTGTGACTTTGCAATATATTCCATCCCAGCCTCTTACTAGAGCACAAAGTGAAAATCTTGGTATTCCACCAACTGAATTTCCTCTGCCAAGTCAAAAAAGAGCTATAAAGACACCTGTAGAGTTTGATAGTGAGACTCTTTCCTCATCATCATCTATTCCATCTAAACCATTGCAAAGTCATCCATCTGTTTCATAACCCCAAATCATAGTCCAAAAGGGTACAGGTACTCCAACATCCTCTACCCAATCACTTTCAACTGCCTCCTCACCTTCTTCTACCATTAGTGCAACAATGGAACAACCTCAACCAAGGCCATGGACCAATCCAGGAGTTGTCGTAATGCCTGCAGCTTTGAGTCAATTACCAGCTCATACTGAAAAATGGTTACCAAAGTTTAATATGGACATTGGCATATTAGCAGAAGAACATATAAACAATTTCATGTTGTCAATAAACTTGAATGGAGTAACACAATAAGATGTTGTGGTTACTCTATTTCCATACACTTTATAAGGAGTAGCTGGATCGTGGTATTTTTCATTACCACTAGGATCCATCAATAGCTGGGATTCTTTTTAGGAGCAATTTTAACGAAGTCTAGAGATGATAGGTCCACAAAGACTTTGATTATTGATCTGTCCAATCTGAAATTTGAATCAAAGGAACCCATCAAAGAATTCAACTCCTGATTTAATAAATTGTTGAATAAAATTCCTGCAACATCGTAGCCTAGTGAAGAAATCCGAAGCGAGTGGTATATCTCTGCCTTACCTTCAAACATAGCCATCTTCATTGATAGGGCTGCCAAACCCACAATAGCAGAAAATATGAAGGAAGCGATTGCTGTTGAAAAACGTATCATTTTTTTAGAAAAGAAAAATTCACTTGAAGAAAGAAAATCCAAAACGGTTACTTTCAAAGATGATTCAAAAAAGAAAGCAGTTAAAGACCCATATGACATGGAAGGCTTACAAAAGGTTCTGAAAACTGTGTCCAATGAAATGGTGGAAATAAAAAAGCAAGTAGCAGAAACTTCTATTAAAAAACCATTTAGAAATTTTAGAAGAAATCAGTCAACTGACCCTAAACCAGCTAATGCTATATCTAATACAGAATCAGATCTAGATGACGATGAAGATGAAGACATAGTTTTATCATCAGAGGAAATGGAAGAAGATGAAACAGTTGATTTTCATGGAATGTGGTACTTTATATTGCCCAACTCTGATAATGAAGGTGAACATGAAGCTCTCCCAGTAAATACCAAAAGTAAAAATGCAGCAGAGCCTATTCAAACAAATCCAAAGAAGAAAAATTCAAGCCCTGTTAATAAAGACAAAGCTCCCATGAAGAAAACTCTAGTTGTGCCTATCCAAAATCAACCATCATCCTCTAAACCTCCCTCATCATCTAAAACGTTAGTGGTTTCCGACTCTATGGATTACAACATTATGGAAGACATGAAGAAGACTCGAGCAAATATTTCTTTACATGAACTTAGCAAGCTCAAAAATCAATAGAAGTTGTTACTTAAAGAGTTAAATACAGTACCTTCTTCTCCTCTTCCCATCGGTGTATTATCCAAGGGGGTTAAAGGATCAGGTAAATGATCATTGGATAAGGTAGATGCTACTAATTGTTAGGACCCCACTATGTATCATTTTTGTTACATATTTTGATACCACTTTACCCTTATAACCATGAATCCCATTATCATTTTCATCCACTTTTTCCCAAGGTATACAAAAACCTCTTCTTTATTATATGATTAATCTGTTTTACATTTAATTCCACAATACTCTTATATTTTATCATTAATTGAAGTGTATCATTGCTAACACAAGTCCAAAGATTGCAGATAAGTATATGCGGCCGTTGCTGAAACAACGGACTCAGTTGCTGAAACAGCGGACCCAGTTGCTGAAACAGCTGACTCAGTTGCTGAAACAGCCGTCAAGCACGCAAATTCCGTTGGCCGTAATTTGCGATTCTGGAAGAGCTTTTTGAATAATAGTAGCAGAAGTACGAAGACATGATTACCTGAATTATCCTGAAGATAGCATTCTTGTTGTCTCTGTTGTAACAGTATCTTTTTATGAAGAACCAAATAGTCCTGTTTTGGAAAAAAAGAACAGATGTGAGATAATATGGACTCGCTCTCATGTAAATCGTAAATGATGTCTCCTCTTTAAAAAGAGGAGACATCATCATTAGAAGGGGTCAGTCATTGTAAAAGCTACAGGAGCATACTGTGTGAAACTGGAGCTAGTCTCCATTTGTAATGTATCAATGACTTTGACAGATGAATAA